>MU181969.1:524916-575107 GCA_016904865.1 Pissodes strobi
GGGGGGGGGGCACTGTAACGGACCCACCTAGCGAGATTTGAGTAACACCAAACTAAAGAACGTGTAATAACGAAAAAGTAGATGCCAAACAAAACATTTAAAAGCTACATAAACACGTAAAAAGGACAATAAACTCGGAGCACGTTTAAAATCGTCTGTCTTAGGTCATGTTGATCAAATTTCTATTATGGTTTTCGAAAAAAATTAATTCTCTGTTTCTACACCAGTTTGCTCTATTTTATAAAGTGCATTAATCAAGTTGCTAACTTCTATACCTCTCCTCCTGAAATAAAGAATTCGCCCTGAAAATATATACAATGGTTTTATTTAGGAACGTAAATCGACAACAAGATCAATTCTTTGTTCACTATAATGATTCATGTGAAAAATGAGAACAACTACTCTGAAGTGCGTCAAACAATAACATTGTTTGGATGAACATTTAAAACCTTGTTTGGCCGCCTCTGTTTAGAATGATGTCCCTAACTCTCTCGGGCATAGAATCAACTAGTCCCGCAATCAAGTTTTGGGAAACTGCTTCCCATTCACGCAAAATCGCGTCCACCAGTGCTTGTAAATTTTGATATTCATTACCCTCCCGATTCAGACGTAACTTAAGGTTATTCCACACATACTCTATCTATAGGATACATATCCCGCGACCTAGGCTCCTAGCAGGCCAAATCAATCGCGTGATATTGTTTTCCCCAAGCAAGTCGTTGACGATTCTTGCTATATAAGGACGAGCATTACCGTGGGCGTTGATTATAGCAAAGTAGTTCCCAAAATTCTCTGCAGTCATATCTTGCCCAATCAGTACAATCAATTCAGTCCTACCGTATCTCATGATTCCACCCCAAACAGTCACACCTCCTCCAAATGCCACCCTCGCTTCCATATCCTCTTCTCTGAATCGTTCCCCTCTTACTATCCACACTAAAACACGCCCATGAGAATTATATGGATGAGGCTAGGCCTCATCCACAAACATGCACCTAGCCCATTCTGCTATTCCCCAATGTTTGAGGTCAACTGCCCATTCCCTTCTTGCAGCTCGATGGATCCTTGGAAGTTGGGGACACGCTGATGGAGGCGACGCCGTATGGTCATTCAGGAGACATTTAAACCTAAAACATTCTTTTTCTGCATCGAATTAAGAGTTCTTCGGCAATTTACAGCAAGCATTATACGCTGGTCATCTCTGCGACTGGTGTCATCCTGGGTCATCCTGTTCCGCCATGATATGTCACTCTCCCAAATATCGCGTGCCTGCTTAAGAATCTGGAAACAGGCATGCAGCTGGTGTCATAAGGAGAGAATGTACCAATCCTCTCAAATCATGCACGTTTTTATTATAAATTAATGAATCTCTTATTCAAAATACTATGTGAGGATGGGAAGTGTACATACATCTCTTCTTTTACATACTGAGGTCAGAGAGTTATCTTTGTTAAAACACCATTTCGAATTGAAAGGTCGATTGTTTGATAGAAATTGTTTGCATAAAATTGACTATTTAAGCCACATTTTTGCAAAGAGCAATGAACTTAATTTGACCTTTCAAGGCAAACAAGGAAATATAGTTCTTGCTCACGAAAAAATGCTAACTTTCATGAAAAAAATTTATTTGTATGCGCTCCGATTGGTTGTTTTATTATATTTCCCAATAATAAAAGGATTTTTAGAAGAGAAAAGGGATTAAATAGGAAATAGTTTCTTTAGTTTTAAAAACACTTTGCTGAAAGTTAAAGAATATTTTTGTAAGTTTTTTGTTTTCCCAATTTAAATTTATCGGCATTTATATCCAGATTTACTTGCCCATAGCATATATGTGCAAATATACCGATATTGCTGATAACCGATAACATATGAATGAAAACTAGAATAAGTTCATTTTTCATCTCTAGCCGAGCATCAACTGTCCTAAGATTGAGAATAGCTAAGGTCCTACAATGGTCACCCGCGCATTTCTCTAACGTCGGCGAAGAATGGATCGATAGATGGGCTTTAAAATTAAAAAACAAATGTTTCAGCAAATATTTAACATAACCTAGTGATTATTATTCATTTTTCAAATTATGTCATTTCAAAGCAAGTTCATTTTCCTAATTACCTAAACATACCCTTAATGCAATTACCGTTTATAAAAAAGTCATTTTGCCATTCTGGGTATAATAATAGTCTCCAATTACCGAGAAGTGGGTCGTCTCGTCGCTGCATACGATAACTTATTATTTGCTGCAAAGCAGTCAATGTTTTCTCAAGGCGAAGTTCGAACATTTAGTAATACATTTGCAGATTTATTTCGCTAAAAACGAGAAAGAAAGAAAGTGGTGTTCGATAAATCATCAAGTTTTGATGTAAGTTTAACTGAAGTTATTTTCATTGGTGGCATATTACGAGTATATAAAATATCAGCGGTATTTAAGTAAGAAACTTGCATGTAGGTATGTGAAAACGGTACAGTGGAAAATGAACTAACCCAAACATGTTTCGAACTAATGCCGAGTGGAGAAGGAATGATTTCATAAACTTTGAAATATTCATAATGCTGTAACATGTCCCAAGCTTTTCATAGGGGCTGAAAATAGAGCTTAAAGTAGTAAAAATTGTCACTAAATTGAATTAAAGAAAAAAAATATTGCCCAAAATTAATAAACTCCAACTAAGTTGGAAAAGGTTTAGAAACATAGAACAGATTGAATTGGTTCTAGACTCAAAAATAAAATGCAACACGATGGACGTACAAAGTAATTAAAACAACTAATTCAAAACAGAATTGCCATTAATAAAAAGCTAAGGAAAAGTGGAGAATTAACAGGGTACAGTATGATGACTGCACTAGAGGCTATCTCATAAGCTACTTTAAAAAAACTGCAAGGTACTCTTTGATGTATTCAAAGATTCATGAAGGAATTAGGGGAACTATATTGTAATGAAATTCTAGCTTATTCGGCAATTTGTAAGGATAGTTAATTTGTTTAATTTAATTAAGCATGCAAATAGGTAATATTATAGATTAACGATTCTCTTGCCAATTATACTATTTTTTTATTGTGGGCGCCAGGCTCTTAGAGACAATGCAAACAGAAAGTATAGGATATTTAGATATCAATAATTATGAATTTATGAAGATAAGAACAATAATTAGTGTCTTGTAGAGCCCAGTCCTGCAGTAAATCAAATAAATTATTTTTTTTAAAACAATATATTAATTTAACAACTAATTTACAAGTATAAATGATGAGGTTTAAAAAAAATTGTTGAAGTTCATATAATCGGATGTATAAGTGATAATATAATTTATGAAGTTTAAGCTTTGACTAAATTGACTAGCAATGTGAACAATAAAACAAATTTAATTATTATAATAAGTTGGTCTTTCCAAAAAAATAATTCTCCTTGGACGTTTAAATACTTAACTCGTCCAGTTATCTGCAACCACGTGATCGGTTGGGACCTCCACTGGAAACCTCTTCCGCCTGTAAATACAAGCTCACCCGCTATATGTGTATCGCGTATCCAGGGCTTACCGGCAATCCTAGTGATGTTTCCCACCTGGTTCTGTGCAGTTGATGTCTTGGAGAAGTTGTTAAATAAAAAAGAGAAAAGGACAGGTTTTAGACCAACTTATACCGCTAATTAATTAATTATTTGAGGAAATTATCCTGTGGACGTCAGTTCGACATAGGAGATTTTAATCGACAACTTGAAAATTTACTGGTTACAGCAGATATAATCAGAACTTAAATTACAATTTTAAGTTCAGCAAAAATTATAAATAACTAGGGTTAAATAACACTATATATAATTACTGCTACTCAAGATATTTCTTTTCATTACTTTAAGATATGAAATTCCAAAGAAATTATAATTGAAGTTTAAAATTCAAAAGAAAATTGTGAAACTTGTCCAAACAGTGGCTCTCGGCAACTTCAAATAGAAAATAACTAGATTTTTATGATAAATGAGAAAATCGAGGTATAACCTCTCTATAAATGAGTCTTATTATAACTCAAAATAAGTAATTTATATTATTACTTTTTTAATATGGCCCTTGGCACATAAACGATAATTGAAAAAATGGGAAAAACGAGGTACAACCTCTCTTTAAACGAGTCTTATGACTCCAGATAAGTAATTTCTATAACTTAATCTATAAATATGGCCCTTGGCACATAAACAATAATTGAACGTAACATACGTCTCAATTAATTAAAGATAAAGATAAGATAATCACTATCTCGCCTTGAGATAGGAACTTAGATAAACGATAAAGAAAAAAAACAGGTAAATTTACACACATGTACTTAAACATCTCATATATGAAAATTAATATCGGTACATCATTGATAAAACGTGACACGGTAAGTGTTAATAATTATATGCTTCGCTAGATGTTACAAATAAACTGAAATATTAATGAAATAAGCTTGAAAAGAAAATATATTAAACTAGCAATATTACCAGAGAAAATTCGAAGAAATTCTACAGAAAATTCAATTTACTACCTTCACAGGAAAAGATAATCCGCTCTGAGAATCTCCCCGATAATACTTTCCAATCTAAATGAAAATACGAAAAATAATATGTGTGACCGTTAAACGATGAAATAATTTCGTTCTATTTAAATTTGGATGAAACCATTATCAAATTACACGAATTTGACCAATAAGATACGCAATTATCCACCAAAAAAATCGGTATTCAAACCTAATAAAGGCCACCACAAAAAATTAAGGTTGTTGGAATCGTCAATCACTCGAAAATGCAATATAAAAATGCTAAATTCTCGCTTTAGCCTAATATATTTAAGTGAATTGGAAACAATTATTATTACTTATGTATTTGAAAAATGAAAAGATTATTGAAAAATATGCAGGATGAATAATAGTATATTATTTTATATGGAGGAAAAGTGATACTTTTCATGGCGCGCTCGTGATTAACAGCCGAACGGAGTGAGGCTGGTAATAGAGAGCAAGCCATGAAAAGTAACTTTTCCTCCAAATAAAATATGCTGTTTTTTCTTCAAATGTCGACAAATTAATGCAAAAACATCTTTTTTTAATAGTAATAATAACTATTATTATTAAAGATAAGTGGCAAGGCGTCTTGGACCGGTGTCGGTGAATAGGCACAGGTCGTTGCTATAGTAATGTAACATAAAGCTGTCAGTGAACACTGTCAACAATAATTATTTTTTTAAGATTGCGTCTCCGATTGCGTTTTAATTTCGTATTGATAAGCAGTTATTGAGTAAGTTCGATTAAATAATATCCAATTTGTTTCTAAATTAGTGATTTTTAGAAATGCAGTCACAAATTGAGTGATAAATACAAATTTTAGTTTAATAAATCTTGAGTTGTTGACGCTTATTTTGTTGTCTGTTTGTATTGTATCTATGTTGCTATGACAACACTTTTACCTCCGCCGGCAGAAAAGTGAAAAGTAAAGCTCCGGCGGAGGAAAAACAAAACTTTACGGCCGCCTACACAGTCGAGTAATGACGGATTTACTGACGTTTGAAGAAAAAATATTTTGAGATCAGAAAATTATTTACACTTACCGCGTCAAACGTTCTCACCAAGATGACCCACCTTGGCTTCAAAATTTTGTACGTTCTACCTATTTCGATTTTCATTGCTCTCATTGGGCAATTTAAACCATGTGACAACCGCTATCGGAAACCCGGCGTCAAACTATGGAAACACTCAACATACGCTAAATGTAGCGATCTATTGTAGATTACATGCTAAAATTACCGGTATTGAACAACGCACTACGTCCTTCAATTACCACCTATTGAATACGAGATAAGCCCGTTTCCGAACAGACGGCATTCCCTCAACGATGAAATCTGCAATTACACGAACTCGCGAATTATGTATATAAATCTGCGTACCTGTTCTCCTTAAATAGTTTACTGTGCGAAATTTATCCATTCACAGATAGGTGTCACTGCCGATCAATATATTGAAATACATTGAAAACCGATGATAAATAGATAGAATTTAGTGGAGCGGAATAGACTGATATTTGTTAACTTATATTCCGTTACAATATTAACTTGCTAATAAAGTAAAACAAATAAATATGCAAACTAAACGAGTTATTACTGAATGAGAAAATGGTGATCATTTTTGAGTTCAGCAAGCTTGGAAATATGAGTAGAGTACCAGAAAATGAAATTTTTACCAAAAATTAATACAATCAGTGTGATTTTCTTTACTTTCAAATTTCAAAGTCTAGGAAAATGGATATACTAACTAATTGGATGAAGGAAATATCGTTAGTTTTTCGCCAGTCGATCCGAATTTCCAGTTGTTCCCAAAACGTTCTTGAAAAAACGGTTAAAACTGCAGAGCCTCGGATATTCGCAATTGAATAATTGCGATAGAAAACTGCGGTTTATTCAAGATATTCAAGATCCTTTAATACATGGAACATGTTTCCACATCTTTTATAGGGGTTCCATATCCAGATAAAAATTCTAATAAATTTTATTAAAAAAAAATCATATTTTTTAAACTAACACTTTCCCGAGAAACAGGTGCTTATTGCGTACTGAAGTGAATTTGATATAATTTTGCTCTTGTAAAATTTATGGTCAACGCACGACAACATGATTATATAAAACGTTTTGCATATCTTTCTAAATGCTTTGCAATAGTTTTTCAATTTTTTTTAATTTTTAACATAGCAGGGGGAATTTTTACAACGATCCCCAAGGTAAAATTTAAAAAAAAATCCATTCTCACCATGTAATCGTCCTTTTAAATTTTTTCTTCTATTTTTTTGTGAACTCAAGTATCTATTGTATATACGAGTTCCAATTTTAACAAAATTGTATCGAAACGATAATAGTCATATACAAACAAAGAGGGTTCAAAATAAATTCGGCTCACCGTGCAAGAAGCAGATTATTTGATTATACTTCACCGGCTTCCAAGAAACTATATTAAAAAGTTTTCTGGCAAAACTTTTTCTTATGAAAACAAATAAATTTTCCTCAAACAGAAATATATATTAAAAACGTATTTTCTTGGCACGTGGGCTTTGAGAGCATGGCCATTGTTGGTATAAAAATTATATAAAATTTATATTTTGTTTTAAAATTCTAATGCAAACCTAAAACCTTAATTCAAATTTCTTGCTTCCCTTCTAGATAAGAGCAAATAACTAACATTAATAAATCAGCATCTGCTGAAAAATGTCCGATTAACTCCTCCATCTTAATTATTTTTTTCAGGTGTCTACGTTTTCAAATCTCTCCAGAGCCCACACAAGATGAAAGAAATTGTATCCGAGAAGACGCACAACTAATTTGTAAAAAAACGATTCCGGCCGGATATTTTCCAAGCATTGAAACCCTAAATATATCACAAGTGAAATTGGAAGCGTTGGATTTCAATTTTATTCATAATACGTTTCCTAATTTGAAGTATTTGAGTATTGTTGGAAGTAACGAGACCAAACTTAGAAGAATTGAAATGCCCACGACTACATTAAGCATCAAGGTAGTAGCAACAGATATTTTTGTAGCTTTACTTAGCTTACTGAAACGAATATTTTTTTGTAAAATATTTGATTATAAAGCTTAAACCCATAACTTATGAACCATAGAGCAACTGGAGATATTAGACCTCAAACTAGACCAATTAAGTCATATGAGATTTTCGAAATGTAGAATTTTTCAAGTTTCACACTAGAGAGCCCTAGTTTTTTTACCCCCTAATATTAAGTGCGTTTCAATCCAGGTTTCTCGAAGAAAGATTATTTCTAAGCTGAAAAGTTATACTTGCTCGACCATAATATATCTAACCGTTTTAGAGATATTTCCGTTTAAACATCACAAGGCTTAAACAAATAAGTAACTAAATTCTTCTCCTCCTCCCTTCCGTTTAGTTGGGCTTAGAGGACTAGATCATTTATATACCCAATTTCAATATGCTAAAACAAAAAAAGAAGGGCTGCTATTAACCCGTCTGATTTGCACCATCACCACCCTCTTCTAATTATTTCAAAAAATCAGTACCACAGAAATTAGAACTTTACAAAACCATAAAGCAGCATTCAAAATAACATGCATAAGCCCTGGTTTTAGTCTATGGCCGCAAATTGTATGCACTTAAAACAGCATTTATAAGTTTAACACTATGCACATTAGAAAAAGCTAGCAAGTCTACAATATTTATAGCTGTTAATAGATTGATAATGCAATTGACTTTGGTAAGTCTTCTTCATGATACAATTAAGCAAAACATGTAATACCGTTCCGATCTCTCGACATTCACACAACTTTTTATTCGTAACTCCTATTCTAAACATATGTTGAGGGACAAGACAATGTTCTGTATTACACATCATTGTAATATTTTTTCTACTTGAGTTGAAATTCTTAAACCATTTCTTCCTTGGAAATATATCCAAAATTATTGCCTTAAAAAGTTCACTTTTCTCCAGTCTTATCCTCCACAATGCACTCGATTCTTTAAAGATATCCTCCTTTATAATCCTTTCTACATCCTTCCAATCTAAATGTTTTACATTGAATTGATCCAAATCCCTTGCTTTCTTAGCGATTCCATCTGCCAAGTTATTTCCCTCAATGAACAAATTACTTGGAATCCTAATAAGTTCTATTCTTAATCCTTGATTTGCACAAGTTCATAAAAATTGTTTGAGACCTTATGCTATATAGTCTGATGTAAAACCACTACCTTGTTTAGTAATTTTCTGCAAAGCACTCCATGAATCAGGGAAGATGATTGCTCGTCTGATTTTGGGTTGCTTAATGTTTTTAATGATACATGCGAGCACTTTAGCTGTACATGCTGACATTTAATCTCTTAATTTCATTGCAAACTCTATTTTTTACTAGGAATTACCATTCCGAGACCACCGCTTCCAGATCTTGAAATGTTCTGCTGTAAATATTAGACTAAAATCCGGCCACTTTTCCTTAATCAATCCTTCTTCTGTTGTTGTGGTCATCTTTTCTAAATTGAAAATTATAAAACGTGTTTAAATTTTATATTTGTATTTCATAAGAGAATTCAAAACATGGTGGTTGATCTGTTTTTTTTTTTTAATTTATCATAGTTAGTTAAACATCTGGGATTTTCAAATCTACCCAAATAATGTTGTTCTTGGTTAAAAATTCCAGACATCTCTATTAACACTTCACAGTTGTTTGATAAAGATAAGTTTTGGAGTAGTGATTTGGAAGCTAAGAAAATTCTTCTAAACTTTAAAGGAATTTTGTCATTTTCTGCTCCTAAAAATTGATTAAGGTGGATTTCATTGCAGCAATGATAAAGCCTGATATTGGAATTTGTCCAAACTTGCAACAATATTCTTCGGACTACAATTCAACAAAATTATTCCAAAATCTAAATGCGATCTTAGCAATCCAGAATACATAAGACTTAGGATGTGCTTCTCACCAGACTATACTCACTGTCTTCATATAATTTATTTTTGAACCTTTGCTACCATTTCATCTACATGACTTTTAAATGTCATTATACGATCTAATGCTACACCAAAATATGTAACTTCTTGTTTCCAACTGATACTCTGGTCTCCTAGAACTATTTTCGGATATATGGTGATATTTTTCCTCTTTTAAATAAAATAGCCAATGATTCATCAATAATTAGTACATTCAGGTTCTCTTCACACAACCAGTTAAACACATTATTTGTAGCTTCGTTAATTTTTGTGCCATTAAATTTAAACCTTTACCACTTCTAAATAGGACAAATTCATCAGCATGTTGAAATAATATTACATCATTTTCAATTACTTGATACCCTTATTTGTAAAGTAAGGTCCCACCGAACTTGAATCTTTTTTAAAGAATAATTTCCTTCCATCAAATAAATTCTATATTAACAATATCAAAATTTTTTGGAGTTTTTAAAAATTGAATTTTTGTATCAATTTGTTCACGTTAACATTACCATAGGCAGCTGCTACATCTAAGAAAAGTACCATTACAGACAAATCGGTGGAAAAAATCATAGAGAGTTGGATATTTTTAAACTCATACTTTATACTTGGGTAAACATATATCAAAAGTCCCTGAGGGTGAGGGGTGAGCTCGAGGAGAAGGGGAGTTTAAAGCTACCATTTTTTCAGTTTTTCGCTTATTTTTCGCAAACGATCATTCCTATCGATTTTTACCTCCTTATCAAAATTAAAATTGACAAAATTTCCTATAAAATTGGTTCTATGCATTTTTGCCGGGGGACTAACCGTCATGCGTCAGCGAGTAATAGGCCTGACAAAAGAAACATCATTTAAAAAATGTGCTTTATTTGCCTTTAAAAACAAATTATCGTTCTACTTTACAATATTAATAATAATAAATTCAACAAACGATTTGAATGAAACAGTTCATTGAATTTACTGGACCCAACACTTCATTAGATGAGGGAGGTCCACGAAGCCTTACGCGTCGTCCTAATATGCTGCATTTTTGGCTTCATCCTAAACATTGAAAACCGAATTACAGGCTTGTTTAGTACAATATATTAATAGATACTTGATTCAAAAGAGATTATACAGTAAATTGAATGTATTGGGCCCAACAGTCCATTAGAGGGTGTCACTGGGGTCTATCAGGTCTTCCGGGTCATCCTCATATCATGAATTGTCGTCTTCAACTGGAGGGGCGATGATGCGGTTTCCCTCACAGTTACCGCAGATTCAAGAACAATGAATACCTGCCTTGCGGCATCCACAACGTGCGCCACAGCATTTGGTGCAGCTGCAGAATATTGATGAAATTATGGCAGCTGGGGCAGGTTGATCTAAGGTTGTCAAAGGTGGAAGATCTCCATTTACTCCTTTCATTCAGACCCGACAAGTAGGTTCCAGTTTGCGATTTTGGAACTTGCAAATAGACTGTATGAGTGTTACAGTGCAGAGCCTTTAGTTGATGGTAGAGAGGGGATGTCTGTGTTACTCTGGCGTCGTGCATTGCTAGGAACATCTCTTCCCCGGCGTTTGCAACTTGCTCAGGAATTGAAGTCTTTGCGTAAAATACGCTGGAGATTGGATGCAGAGTGCTTTCTCTCATGAATAATTTAGCAATTGTTGACTTGCGTTTCCGAAAAATTGTGCAAAGTGGTATCGCAGCCTCTAAAAGCGTGAATAAACAATATGCTCTTGGCCAAGTTAAGTTCCTGCAATTCCTAATAAGGAATACGTTTTGTTTTCCTCATTCCCCCTCCCAGGTTTGAAAAACTTTATCTCTCATTCCCTTGAAGCTGAAGCGATCAGCAGGACCAGCAGATCCACGTCCTCACCGATGACAGCTGTTGAAGATCCACTTTCTGCGTTTTCCAAGGCGCAATAATAGTTGTGTCCGCAGCAGCGACAGCCTATCTAACATCTATGCCCTCTGCAATAATTTTTTTCAGTTGGTATTTTTTTAAGCGTGAACTGAAGCGGGAAGCAGGGTCGGTATCAGGTTTAAATTTCTTCCTAAAAAAAAAAAATTACGTAGCGAGCGGGTATCGTTTCCTGAAAAAAATTAGCTTCAAACGCCCAGGCTCCCTCTCCTGTAGCTCACCTCCCCTTTCATCGAGCTCATCCCCCACCCTCGAGGACCTTTGATATATGTCTACCCAAGTGTAACGGAAGCGTTGAAAAAAAATTCCAACTCTCCAGGAATTTTTACCATCGGTCGCCTTATTTTTGTCTAATTTAACTGGACAATAAAAGTTATAAATATTTCCTACCAAATATAGGTACTAAACTTTCATTAACACTCTTGCCCTTTTTAAAACTAAACGGCAACGGATACAATGAACCAGCGGTCACAAAAGAGTATTCCAATCTATTTTTAATTAAACTCTCCAATAATTTCTCTACACAATTAGACATTGCTATACATTTGAAACCATTTATTACAGAATGATCAATGACATTAACTAAATGTGTTTTCAATTCAATGGACTCTTAGGCTTTTGTTAAATATTTCCGATAAAAACATTAACACATTAAAATATAGATTTCTATATAGGCTATATGGAAAATCATCCATCCCTGGAGCAGTATCCTTTTTTTTTATCCAAAACTCTTTTAAATTTTTTATAACCAGTAAAAAATAATCATGCTACTGTTCAGAGTTTTCGTAATAGTGACCAGTAGCCGAATATTGAAGGTTTAACATAGTCTTTTGCACGGATGTCAAAAAAATCATGTTTAAATTGCAAAAAAACTATAACTAAATATTGTTTTCAGGTTTTACACCTATCCAGTTTGCAGATCTCAAGCCTTTACGATAATTTTACAAATTATTTTCCCTATTTGGAAGTACTGAACATTTCTGGAAACTTCATAACTGACTTTCCAAAGTTTTCATACGTTGGCTTGAAGGAAGTATACATCTCAGGTAATATTACCATTCGGAATAGACAATAGTTTTTTTGATTTACGTGCCTAAAATTATTATGCCGACAAGATATGAAAGGAACGCTCCATTTTGACTCCATTATCTTTAACTTTTGTTGAACATTCTGCCTATATGACCGGAGGTAATGAAGTACGCATCCTTATTTTTAGTTTGGTGAAATGCATGTCCATCTCCACATCTCTTTATGAAACAAGGTGGGTAAAAGCCTTTTATGCACGCGATGTTGACATGAACCTACAAACAGTTGTTTTACAATGGTCCCAATGGGTTTCATTCAAATTTTTCTCTACAGCTTTTTTAATACATATTATGTTTAATTTTATTTCAGTATCATTAGTTTGATTAAAAATATATCGTAATGCACCCTTTCTAATTACGATAAGTAATATGCATTGCATAGGTGGTTTAGTGATTGGTTGTTGATACAGACAAATAAAATTTTTAACTTATTATGACCACAAAGGTGGGGGTAGCAATTAACTTTATAATTAACTACAATTAAATTAGTGGACTGTATTAAGATAGGGTGACGGGGGTTTTAGACATACGTAGTGAATTGAAACGAGTTAGTTATGTTAACGAAGTACTTTAATAATGCAGGTTTAAATGGCACTAAATATGATAAATATATACTGTATTTTCTATATTAATTTCAAGCATTCATCCTTTCACACATATAACGAATATTACAAAAGAGGTTATTTATAAAGTAACTATCTACTGAAAGTTCTTGATTTTGTGATTTAAAGTGAGTTTACTGTCTTTACTTAATGTAATACTTTTAGTTTTCTCCAACTTAGCAACGTTCACACATCGTACCTTTGAACCTTGACTCTGCTTTACCTGTATCTTCAACGGGGAGATATTTTACTTATTTACTTTCCAACTTAATTTTTGTTTGTTTTACGAAAACCATAAAGTCCAGCTTTCACCTTGATTGCAGGAATTATTCGACCAACAACGTCAATCCGCCATTTTACGTTCAACTTTCCAAAGGGAACGCTATCTTTTTCTTCAACTAACTACTGCAACAACGCCCAAAAGAGTTCTTTGTCCAAGCTTGGACCAAGAGAACTGAGGTGCACCAGATATTCTTTAATATATGTGCAAACAAAACTAACAAAATACCTAAAGGGATGACCTTTGGCGCGAAAAGCAACCAGCAGCAACTGTTTGCGAGTGAGAGTTTTAACTGCACTGAAATATAATTTTTCATACGGGCGCGACGCGAGAGGGACAAATAAAGCGGGAATGTAAGCGTGGGCGTTCCCATTATCGCATTTGAGAGGGTAGAAAAATGCTCCTTCTCTATTCGACACATTATTGTTTACACAATACTGACGGAGACATAGATATATTAAATTGAAAACGATTACAAAGGTTTTCCCTGAGGGAGTGACAATTAGCTTTATATAATAAGATCGACCATCCAGGTTTGGACTAAGGGGTAATGAAGAACTGACATATGCTGATTTAAATGCACAAATTGCTGTTTACCTGGGGTTGAATAAATATATTCGTGGATTAATTATGGTTCATTCATACTACATTCATACAGGGTGTTATCACCAAAATACACGGTGAAAAACGATAGTTTATAAACATGTTGGGGTGTTTCCCCGACAATAGAGTAATTCCGAGGTAGATTCTATACTGAAAATACAGCGAATGCAGCAATAGTCGAGATAATTTTACAAAACAACAATCAATAATTTTCAGAGCTGATGCCAATGGATGGATGGATTAGACTATTTTTTGCGGTTGTCTACCCTATGAAGTACCTATTCAATGTCTCAAGCCATAACTTGTGTAAATAAACATGTACATTAGTAAATTTATCAAGGTTCACAGTTTATTATAGATCCGTCGCACTAAAATTTTGGATTTAAAGAATATTAGAATCCATCTTAAAACGTCATGCAATCCAATAATTTTTTAGCAGAAATTAAAAGTTTCTAGTATAACAGGAATGTTCAACATAGTTGAATGAGATAAGTTGTGTTTTGTCTTTATTTTGCCAATGACAATAGATTAAAAAGAAATAGATTAGAAAGAAGACCCAGACCTACGTTGTGTTATTATTATATCTTGCACAGTTTTACTTAATCGAAATGCGTCCAACGAATACAAAATTAGGGAAATTTGAGAGAAAGGTGCGTCATGTAAATTAAACCATAGATTCCTAATACACCTAATTTATTAGAGAAAACGTGAAAAATTATTAGAAAAAAATGTGCCGGACTCAGCTTAGAATTCACGAGGGAAAAAAGAATACGGCAGAGAAACCCTCGATCTAAATTCCTAAACCGAATTATGCTGTATAACATTTTTATTAGTATAATAAAAATTAAATTACTGTCTCCCGTGCCACAGTTCGTAGATACATTTAAAACTGAAGGGGTTGTTGTTAGTTAGCCAGACGCTGCTGTAAGGTACTGAAGTCCTGGAATACGGAGGCTACGCAGCTATTTAGTTGTAATTTGGGCCAATATCTCTAGAATGATCATTACATTTATAACTAGGATATTCTCCCGTCAGGGTAGGAAAATGGCTAGTAGATTCATCAAGGCCCTTGCGTACACTCTCACTGATACTAAAATTAAAATCCTAGCATGAAAAGACAGCAAATAATACATTTCATTAATATGTACACAGGTTATGCCATCAAATATGAATTATACATGAGAATAAAAGAAATACTTGTACAAATAATGTTAAAAACAATATTAGAAATTTTCCTGACCTGTAATGACATGTTAAAGCACAGAAGCAATTCTCCAAAATAAACCGTGCATTGCGCCGGCTTTTGACTATCTATCCTCGTTCTCGAGCGATACGCTTTCGTATCTCCTCCAAAAAACCTCGCAAAACCCGACTTCAATTCATGACTTGTTTTTCTCTTTCTCTTTCTTTTCATATATGGGGTGCCCAAAACTGAAGGTATCAGGTCTAATGAAATTATGTTTTAAATAGGCGGGTTACCTCAAGTTATTCAAAATTTGAGCACCTTACATCTGAGGAACTATTCAAATCAATTAATAAGTTTGGGAGAGTCTTGAGTTAACTCCTCAAGACTAACTCAAACTTTTTAATTGATTGAAGCGCCTGAACCGCGTATTACGATGATGAAAAGTTTGATATATTTTTAGTTGGTGTGGAAGGAGCTACAATTTAAATAATGCTTAGTTTAAGCTAGCTCCTACAAGCTATCGTAAACTGAACAAAACTGCACCCAAACTAACCATTAGTTAAAGACATGCTTAATTTAGTTCGTTTACACCAATCAAAATTAATCTTAACTAACGATCAAATTGAGGCGCACCTCTCGCGCTTTAATTTATCTCCTCCAAACTTTTTTTGTAGAGGAATTAAAATCTTCTTCTGAAAGACGGTGCTTTCCTGATGATCGGCTAGTGTCGGATTGGGTCCCTCTAGAGATCCGCCTACGATCTAAAAAGCTTCCCTTCTTTGCAGCTTCTATTCGAAATACCATATGCGGGCTTACATCGAAAATGAGCTTCGTTCAATCTAACAGTGTTTAATATACTTCTGGATGTTTCTTTTTTTTTTTTGTTCTAATCTTCCATGGATCAGTTTCTCACCGATATTCCATTTTGTGGCCGATCTGATCGTTACCTATATTAGTCCCTTCACCCCCCCACTTTATCCATTTCCAATGCTTCTTCGTTTTGTTTCCATAATTGTATGGATCAGCTTCTTACCGATGCGCGATGTTCCATTTTGTGGTCGATTTGATCATTTGTTGTATTACTTCTAATTCTATAGCAGCATTTGTTCTTGGACTGTTTTATCTTTGGTATATCGAGATGGTGTGTTTCACGTTGTCCATCTCCCTATAGTAAGTACACTTTTCATCGGTTATACCAATTCTTCTTGTATCCATGTTCCGTAAGCACCTATGTTAAGAAATGGTCAACTCAAGGATGATCGCAGGTCAGCCAATTTTGTATGTGTGAAATTAAACTCTCCATCTATTGTCCTTTCTCGGTATTTTCTGTCCACTTCTGTCCGTTTTTCGTTTATTTTGTTTCCTCTTTTCCTCGCGTCTCCGAACTCAGTGGGTATTCATCTACCTCGTCTAGATGCCTTCTTTCATCGATGATATAGGATTCCCGTTATGAGCTGGGAGGTCATAGTCGGTACAGTCCGGTAGCCACGTGCAACTCTCAGGAGTACTCTTCGTATTCTTCGATGAGTATATTTGGGGAAATGTAACAGTCGTATATGTTGAATTCCTGGGTTAGCATATTGATAACTCCATTTCTTTCATTTGCATTTTTTACTTTAACCATCTTGTTTTTGAAGAACGTCCTCCTATCCGATATCTATCTCCTTGCTCTTCAAAATTTTGTGATTTGGCCTGCTATCTAATATAATGTCGATTTCCTATTCTTCAACGAGCCAAATGGCAAAATTTTGAAGGGCAAAGAGATAGATAGCGGATAAAAAGGAGGACGTTCTTCAAAAACAAAATGGTTAAAGTAAAAAATGCAAATGAAAGAAATGGAGTTATAAATATGCAAACCCAGAAAGCCATGTCATGAGCTTTTATAGATATGTCGCGCATTAATCTGAAGTATTCTCATCAAAATTTACTATTTCTTCGTCCTGGGGATTTCCTCTGTCCGTTGTCCCTGTTGGGTTTAGGCATTCCAAGCGGTTCCTGCTTATGCTTATGTATTACTTCATTGATGTTGAAGCTTTTATGGTTAACTATCATCACCTCTTCGTCGCATTCTGTGCCTATTATTACCTTTTACAGTTTGCTTATTGCATCATCATCTTTGTCCGCTGTAATAAGTAGCTTTCCGACTTTTGTTTCTCTCAAAGTTTTTATTGTCTCGTTGGCTTTCGTGTTTTTGACGCTTGCTTTAACCTTGTTTAGAACTTCGATGAAAACCCTTCCCTTCTCTTCTGCGATGCGGGTATACGTTGTTCTTTCTTTTATCCTTGTCATAATCTTGTTTTTCTGTTCTATCATGTTTCCAAATTCATCATTTGGCGTGTTTTAGTCGTATATATGACAATGTTAATGGTTGTGTTATAGAACACCTAGAACACCACTTCCACCATTTTCCTTAGTCTTTTCGTACTAATCTGTTCTATTTGGTGTAGTGCTAGCCATTCTTATTACTAGACATGTTGAATAAGAAGTTCTATAGCGACAACAGTTATATCTCATAACTTGTCTTTATAAAACTTAAAGTTATATAAGATTGCCAAACAGTGGTAACGGTAACCCTTATAGAGTCTGCCGTTAAGCTCTTAAAGAGGTATATAGAGGTAACTGAACCGTTGCGATCAATAATTTGAATTACCAAAGGTTTTATAATTTTGCGATGATGATATTTCGAGAATACATAAAAAACTGCTCATTGAGCTGACTTATATTAAAAGTTAATTTCTACTTTTAGGAAATAAATGGAACTGTTCCAAGAGTTTAGAGTGGGTATTAGAACTGGACAGAACGGTATTTAAAGATTTGAATAAATTAAGATGTTTCAAGATGCCTCATAATAACAAACCCGTCTTAGCTATTGCTGAATTTCGAAAAGTAAGTTATCCGGATCGGCTAATATATGCATAGGCTATAGCTAGACGAATCCCTTAAGTTTGTAACTTAAAACGATGGTTTATGTTATTTTAAGCTAACAAAATCGAACCAGAACTGTCCTAAAATTAAGCACGTTTTTTTAAATGTTCCAGATAACAGGAGAAACCTGTACCCCAAACTGTTCATGTCATTTGTTAAAATGCGTCACAAACATGGAATCAGGTGTTCTAGAACCGATAATTGAAGTGAACTGTTCGTTTCGAGGATTTGCAAAGCTGCCCGACACGTTCCCTCCAAAAACGAAGCGACTTCAACTGGAAGGCAATTTAATCGAGGATCTGAGCCCTCTAAAGACCAATATAATCTACAGGTGAAAAAATTTGATAAGGTTAAATTAAATACATTATAACTCGGTATTTAATGAATTGGCCATACCTTAATATTATCACCTAACGAACCTAACCTCCAAAATCCTATATTTTGTGACCTTGTGTGATACATTGGTTTAATATTATTTCATTCAACATGCATTGTGAGCATCCTTGTCTATATTTTGGTGTCGATCAATATTATATCTCTGATTGGCATTACGTGTCTCTCTTCTGCTAAAAATTAGAATGAAACTTCTTAAAATTTAAATACATTTTTGCCCAGAAAAATCTTCATTAGACTATTAAATTTAGGTTCACTGACAAAGCGCATAAGAAAGAGTATTACTAACCACTAACCTAAAGTAACCCGAAACAGCAACAACTATCCGAAATTAACCATTAGCGAAAATAAAGCCGAACTAACCAAGGCTTTTTTTGAGAGGGGAGAGGGGATTAGGAAACCTGCAAACAGACACCCCACTCCGTCTGATGTTCCGGCGACGAGGTAGTGGGTAGTGTCGGGTTAGCGTCCTAATCGAAGGATCACCGACTGACTAAAGCTCTTCTCCCTCAGCAAGCCTTGACTCTCCCTTCCCTCGGCACTTTCTTCTTGGACATACTTCAAGGAAGAGCAGCAACTGACTGCTATTATTCTATGTTGATGGGCTGTTCCATATGTACTTCCTCTCTGTTTGGTATCTATAATATCGTAAATTATTTTGTGCCCCATGTCCCACTTTCTTACAGACGTTAGCATTCCCTTTATAATTATAATGCTCTCTGGATTGGACAGACGTTATGTGGTGTCTGCTATCTACAATTTTCCTTGAATAGCGGAGAAGGCTTTAGTGGGCTCACCTTGGTTCCCCCGGACTGACAATGCGATCAGCTTAGGGGTTGACCGTTGTCTAAGAACTTTTTTAAATAACGAGTAGTCCGCTCGATCACGACCTGACATCCCGAGATACAGACACTGTTGTGACATAAGACATGTCCTAAAATAAGATAGTAAATATCTGAAAGAGTGAAACATTACCTTCGGACTCCCCAATCGTCTCCGACTGCGCACCAAAAGCCCCGAGTGTGGATGAGCTCTTGGTGCTTGAAGTGAATCGAGATAGATCAGAGGAATAGATAGTTTTAACCCAGAGTCGCTCGCTGATTTCTAGTGAATGTATTGGGGAGGGGTCTGAGAAATTCACATTAGACCCAGAAGAGGCCTTTGATAATCACATGGAATGCTTTTCTTAATTTCTGCCTGCCTACTCAGGCATGCTATTTGGAAAACTCTAATCGCGACGGAGCCCCACGTATGGGAGCGCAGGCGTAGTCTACGAGCCTCCCTCCTGGATTACCCCGAGCCGCGTGTAACACATCACATAGCAGACCTTGGCCGCCCACTGCCACGTACATACGGCGCAATGAACACATTTTTAAATATATCTTCTTCAAGGATGGTTTAAATACTCTGAGGAGGAGGTGTGAAGATGAGTTAAGAAGATGCACATAATTGTATTGTTTATATTGTCAACTATTGCAATGTTGCCTATGACAAAATTAAAATAATCCTAAAAATATTATTGATCTTCTGGCCGAATTATCTCCATTACCACGTCTGGTTCGTAGTCAATCCTTATCCCGAATCAGTAAAAAAGAGATACGTTATGTTATAGTATGAGTACCTACATGAGAATAAATGTTCATATTATGTGTAGTTTTTTCCTTTGGCGAAGCCACAAAATGTAGTGCTAAGCGGATTTGATGTAATTCTATTAAATTTATCGAAAACTGTCTATTACAATCGATATTTAAAGGTCGATAGTTTTTTCATTATTAAATTATTTAAAAATTTAAAAATACCATGATGTATTGCTTGCATGATTGCAATATGTATAATATATAAATTCTGCTTTAATTAAAGTGCTAATAATATTTTCATATTTATTTCAGGGACGTATTGGACATTTTTCTGGACAATAATAATATAACGAGCATCAACGTATTGGAAGGATCCTATTGGCTTACCCACTTCAGAGTCCTTTCAGTAAAAAGCAATAAAATTTCTGAGGTAAAGAGCGAAACAATCAATATTGGTCTTCGTGTATAAGTCTCTTACATAAGGTAAACACATCAGTCTTTGACACCCGACCGATTATTGACACATTTATTTTCTTTTATTTATCTTAAGAAACCTAGAGCGTCTATCTGTACCATTTA
Source organism: Pissodes strobi (assembly GCA_016904865.1). Taxonomy (NCBI): domain Eukaryota; kingdom Metazoa; phylum Arthropoda; class Insecta; order Coleoptera; family Curculionidae; genus Pissodes; species Pissodes strobi. The sequence goes on from MU181969.1 coordinate 545,510, forward strand.
GTGAAAAGTACGTTAATAATTAGCATTTTAAGATCCTTTACACAAATAGTGCACTATGTAAAAATCGACCTCTCCTATTGGTCGATCCATCTCGTATTACGATATGTCTGCGTGATGCAATCGATTTCTGTCAAGAGATCTCGTAGTGTAGAGGTTTATACAGCTGGGTGTCACCTGGACGGCTTAGGTTCGAACCCCGTTGCTTTTTTTTATTTATTTTTTTAAAATTATGTTTCTAAAGTTTTTTCTTGATTTTGGGTATGTCTTGGGTTAGTTTGGGTTAGCACCTGGTTAGTTTCCTTTTGGTGAGCCCCCGTAGCGAGCGAAGGAGCGGAGGGCCATGCGGATCGACCAATAGGAAAGGCCGATTTTTATATAGTACACTATTTGTGTAAAGGATCTTATAATGCTAATAATTATATCTGGCAACACTGACGTAAATATCACTCGATTATTTCGCGTGCTATTTTCATATTCCAGATTTCCGTTGCACATGGTCGTCCAAATAAGTGTCATTTTGTGCCGCGTGTTTGTGAAATTCCTTAAGGTATGTTTGAATGAAAATGTATAATATTATTCTCCAACTCTCAAAATCTATCTATTTCTTTGCATTTGTTACCTAGTTAGGTTTATATAATTATTAATCATTATTTCTGTTAAATGCGCATTGGCGTAATTGTTTGCATTCTTATTTTCTATGTCAATTACTGATTTGCAATAAAATACGTTTTGCCAGCAATGGACAGTTGTGTCAATTACTGGGTAAAATGAATTTCTATAAACTTGTGTGCCCACTTGAATGCCTGTGGCAAGAAAATGCTGCCAGTTTATATTGCTTTAGACCACTTCTATCCATTTATTGACACATGTCAATAACTGGACAAAAATCAATGTGTCAATTATTGGGACAGGCCTTTGTGTTACAGATATGGCCCCTAAAAGGCAATATTCGAAAGAAGAAGTGGCTGCAGCTCCTCAAGTAGTTGAGAGGGGAATGTCTGTATATGCTGCGTCCAAAGAATTTAACGTCCCTAGAGTAACTTTGTTGTATAATTCAACTGGAAAAAGCCCAATGGATTGTGCGATGGGACCGCCTACAATTGCAACCACCCAATTTCCAAAGAACAACTTTTAGACAGCGTCGAATATATTATTAAAAAAACCAAACGACAAATCCACAGTCCTTCACAAAGATGCAACGTAGGGAGACATTGAAAATGCCGCAGCAGAATGCAACGCTTACTAAATTTGAGATCTGAGAAAACTCATAATTGTGTGGAAATATTCAAGTTTCGATCGTTTTTACAATTTATAACATTAGTGGTGGTTGTAAAAACTGCATTCGATTCGTCTTTCAATCTCCGATCTAAATCCCCGATCTAACGCGGTTAGTTTATAGTATCAACTTATTTTAGTCATTTTAGTCGGTTCCAATACGTTATATTCATTTTTAATAGATTTGGTTAGTTTTGGTTAGTCGTCTAATCAATTTTTGGTTAATTTACTTAGTCTCAATTTTTTTTACTTATTTGAGCCGGTTCCGTTACGTTATAATCAATTTTAATAGCTTTGGTTAGTCGTTTAATCAACTTTCGGTTAGTTCCATTTAGTCTCAAATTATTGTATAGCTGGTTCCGATACGATATAACCAATTTTAATAGATTTGGTTAGTTTTGATTTATTAGTCATCTAATCAACTTTCGGTTAGTTTCACTTAATCTCAACTAATTTTAGTTATTTGAGTCGGTTCCGATACGTTATAATCAATTTTAATAGATTTGGTTAGTTTGGGTTAGTCGTCTAATCAACTTTTGATTAGTTTCACTTAGTCTCAACTTATTTAACTTATTTGAGCTGGTTCTGATACACGTTATAATCAATTTTAACAAATTTGGTCAGTTTTGGTTAATCGCCTAATCAACTTGCGGTTAGTTTCACTTAGTCTCCAATTATTTTAGACATTTGAGTCGGTTCCGATACGTTATAATCAAGCTAATAATCTTGTTTTTTTTTGGATAGCCGTCTAATCAACTACCGGTTAGTTTAACTTAGTCTCAAGTTATTTTACTTATTTGAGCCGGTTCCGATATGTTGTAACCAATTTCAATAGATTTGGTTAGTCGTCCGATCAACTTTCGGTTTGTTTCACTTAGTCTCAACTTATTTTACTTATTTAAGCCTGTTCCGATACGCTATAATCAATTTTAATATATTTGTTTAGATTTGATTAATCGTCCAATCACCTTTCGGTTAGATTCACTTAGTGTCAACTTATTTTAGTCATCTGAACCGGTTGCGATGCGTTATAATAAATTTCAATAGATTTTGTTAATTTTGGTTCGTCGTCCAATCAAGTTTCGGTTAGTTACACTCAATCTCAACTTATTTTGGTTATTTGAACCGTTTTCGATACGTTATAAATAATTTTAATAGATTGGGCTAGTTTTGGTTAGTCGCCAATTCATATTTCGGTTAGTTTCAGGTGCCCCAATAAAATCTAATTTTCTGTTATTTGCAGATGATCTCAAAATATTTACTAAAATCTCGTCTTCGTACGATCGAATCATGCTTCAGAGTGACTTAAATGAAATATGTAAGTGTTGTGTTATTAACGGTATGTGTTTAAATTCTGACAAATGTTTTTCTATTCGATTTAGAAGATTGAGGACTGAAACCCCATTATTCTATAATGTAAATGGCATGCTTTTAAAGGAAGTGTCTGTTGTCAAGGATTTGGGTGTCTACTTGGACAGTAAACTTTCATTTACTGAACACTATGAGAAAACTATTGGTCGTGCAAACAAAATGCTGGGCTTTGTAAAGAGAGTTTACCTAGATTTTACGGATATAAATACACTTAAAATTCTTTACATTAGCTTTGTCCGATCAATAATGGAGTTCTCCAATGTTGTTTGGTCACCCTTTTTTCAGGTCTACATTGAACGCCTTGAAGGTATTCAACTTAAATTTATTAAATTTGCCAGGTATAAGCTGAGTGGAAGGGGAATTGATCTTTCAATTACACAAACAATGTCCTATTTAAATATCCACACTTTAAAATGCAGAAGAGAGTATTATGATGTTTGCTTTATATTTAAAATATTAAATAATCATATTTCTAGTCCCGAATGCCTCACTGCGTTGAATGTGCATGTTCCTGCGTATAGAACACGCAATATTCCTCTAATGCATCTAACTCAATGTCGAACTCTATACTTTATGTACAACCCAGTTAATAGAATGTGCATTAATGTGAATACTTACTATGATAGGCTGAAATTTTTTTTGTGTATCTAAAGACAGATTTAAAGATATAGCTAAGAAAATTATATTAGAATAGGTTGCTTATGTCTAAATATCCTGTAAATGTGTATACGTTAAATATATATAAATAAATAAATAAATAAATAAATAAATATCAACTTATTTTATTCATTTGAACCGGTTACGATACGTTATAATCAATTTTAATATATTTGGTTATTCTTGGTTAATCGTCGAATAAACTTTCGGTTAGTTTCACTTAGTCTCAACTTATTTTACTTATTTGAGCTGGTTCCGAAGCGTTATAATCAATTTTAATAGATTTGGTTAGTGTTGGTTAATCGTCGAATCAACTTTCGAGTAGTTTCACTTAGTCTTAACTTATTTTAGTCATTTGAGTCAGTTGCGATACATTATGATCAATTTTAATAAATTTGGTTAGTGTTGGATAATCGTCGAATCAACTTCCAGTTAGTTTCACTTAGTCTCAACTTATTTTACTTATTTGAGCCGGCTCCGATACGTTATAATCAGTTTTAATAGATTTTGATAGTTTGGTTTGGGTTAGTTAGAGTAATCTGGTTAGTTTTGGTAAGTCGTCTAATCATCTTCCGGTTAGTTTCACCTAGTCTCTACTTATTTTAGTCATTTCAGTCGGTTTTTCAATTTTAATATATTTGGTTAGTTTGGATTAATCGTTATATCAACTTTTGGTTAGTTTTACTTAGTCTTAACTTATTTCACTTATTTGAGCTGGTTCTGATACGTTATAATCAATTTTAATAGATTTGGTTAATTTTGGTTAGTCGTCTAATCCACTTGCGGTTAGTTTCCCTTCCTAGATCTGTGGTTAGTTTCACTTAGTCTCAAGTTATTTTACTTACTTGAGCCGGTTCCTACACGTTATAATGAGTTTTAATAGATTTGGTTAGTTTTGGTTAGTCGTCTAATCAACTTTCGGTTAGTTTCACTTAGTCTCAATTTATTTTAGTCATTTAAACTGGTTCCGATACGACTAAGCTTAACTTAGTCTCAAGATATTTTACTTACTTGAGCCGGTTCCAATGCGTTATAACGAGGTTTAATAGATTTGGTTAGTTTTGGTTAGTCGTCCAATCAACTTTCGGTTATTTTCACTTTGTCTCAATTTATTTTATTTATTTGAGCGGGTTCCGACACGTTATAATCAGTTATGCATATACCGTGTCGTGACGTTCACTAAAATTTTTCGTGTCGTGATGCGACCTTGGAAACTCACTGTCAAGAAACCAAAGTATACATCTGAGTTGGCTCCAATACGTTATAGTAAAATATAATGTTTCTGGTTAGTTTTCGTTAGTCGCCAAAATTCGGTTCGTTTTGGTTAGTTTGAACTTACTTTAATTTGTGTAACCTATTTCGATATATTTTAGCCCGTTTTGGTGCTTTTGGTTACTTTTGATTAGTTTTGGTTAGTCATTCAATCAATTTTCCGATATGTTATAACCAATTTTAATGCTTTTGTAGTTAGTAAGTTAACTATAGTAAGTTAAATATAACCCAAATTAACCGAATTTTGGCGACTAATCAAAATTAACCAAAAGCATTAAAATTGGTTATAACCTATCGGAAAGTTGATTGAATAACTAACCAAAACTAATCAAAAGTAACCAAAAGCACCAAAACGGGCTAAAATGTATCGAAATAGGTTACACAAATTAAAAATATTTTTAATCTGTTTCGATACGTTTTAGCCGTATTTGGTGCTTTTGGTTAGTTAAGGTTAGATTGGATTAGATAGTCGTCGTGGGTAGTCGTTCAATCAATAAGAGAGTTAGAGAAAAGAATCGGAGAAAACAAAGTCAAAATATTCGAAGAAAGTATTAGTAAAGATCAGTGGGACGGAGTATTAGAGATACCTCTTTATTTCAAATTTGGAAAAGTTTAAAAACAGAAAACCCAGAAGCAATTCATAAACCTGAAGAAAATACTAAAGTTAACGAAGGCGAAAAGAGTCAAAAGCAAGAATCTGAAGAGGAAAAGAAAAGACTAATTGCCCAGTTAGAAAGCACTCCACAAATATATAGAGGCTGACGCTCAGACTGATATTTTACAGCCTAGCACCTCTAAGGGTGATGGAAAACTTTTGAAGTCCAAATCACAGATAAATTGTCCTTTCAATATACCTGAGAATCTCCCTTCAAAAGAGCTTTAGTTGGGCTGTGGCCAGAAAATAACAATGCACAGCACAACAAAAAGAGACAGTGCAAGACGAAAATTCCATCCGTTGTGAATTTCGCTGCTTGGCAAGAGTATCATTTAAGTACGGAAAAATGAGGAAGAAGACAGGAAGAAAAAGATAAAAGAACTAAAAATAGAGAAGAAATGAAGATTACTTTCAAAGCTAACGTATCTGACGTATCTGCAGTGCAGTTAACAGCAGTTCTTGGAAAATTGCCAGCAGCTGAAATCTTAATGGTTGGAGATAGAATGAAATACAAGTTTCCAGAACCAATTGATGTTCTTGAAAGCACTTAAAATGTTGTCGTAAAAGGTTTTTAAAAGGGTTTTAAGATATTTAAGTAAATAAAAGAAAACTATTCTGTTAACTGAAGGCTTACACTTAATTTTTAGTACCTAAATAATGTTTGCTATATTAAAATTTGCAATAAAAGTTTTGTGTGTCAAACATTGGGTGTCAATTAATGTAATAACTGAAAATTCAATATGTCAATTACCGGCCGGAGAAAAACGTCATGGCTGAAAAATCTACGTGACTGGTACAAAATCAACTCATGCACACTTTTTAGAGTTGCCGTCGATAAAGTACGTCTAGCTTTGTTGGTAACCATCGTCCTGGAAGGACATTTTCTTATATATATTTTCTTACGGGGTATTGTCAAAGTTTACAGAATTATATTTTTAATTCTGTAAACTTTGGTATTGTCAAATGTATTAATATCCAGAAAGCCACAAGTCTGGTGGGCGCTTAATTAAAATATCAGTATACAAGTCATCATCTCTGTCTCCTAAATCGATAACCAGTTTTTACCTACACGGTTCTGGTCAATGCATCCATAACTCGGAGATGTCGGAAAGAGATAATGGTATTTTAATTGCTTTTATTGATGGTTCATAAGCATTTGATTGGCGAACACCAAGCTTCATTAGTGTTTTCAAAATTCTAGTAGTTAACACACTTTCGAAGATATGTAAGTGTGTCATTTCAAAGTGGGGTATGAAATCATGCAAGTGGCAGCACGTAGCTTGCGGACCAAGCAATGGAGCATCGAGAACCGCGTCTTGATAGCTTGAGTCGTAATTGAAATATAAAAATTTAACTTGTTTTAAAACTTTTATACTCTATTGCACTCTGAATGATCTTCCATGTTATAGCTTCCAACATACGCAATGGACAATGCCTTGCAACATAATACCAATATGCCAAACGCAGTCCGACTTTTCTTTGGTGGAAATCCCTGGAGATGTGACTGCATTTTTGCTCCAAGATTCAAGGCAAGCTTTAGTATTATATTTTCTTTGATTTTATTATGATTATCGCCATGTTGCATATCAGCATTATTTGAAACGAACACGAAACCTAATATCTATTTTTAACATTTTAAATATATGAATAAAGTTTTTCTGTTCACAGGAAATGCTCCAGAAATACGCTAATCAAATAGGAGATCTTCGGGATATTAGGTGCGCAAAAGACTCTGACAACTCCTTAACTCCTGTAAGTTTGCTGTTGTATAATTAGCATATATGTCTCTCTAAAACTGAATTTTCACGACGAACTACTGAGACATGAGTTTAAAACACAAGCGTTCTGCTGGAGTATGGTTCGTCATTCGGCAACCAACCCCATTCGAGGATGGCAAATTTCTGGATTTAAACTACAATTTTCATTTATAATACTACTAGTAGCTAAATTATAACGGGATATTTTTTTCGAGCTCACGTATATTTTGAAAAATCGTCGAGAATGAGGGGTAATTTTTTAAAATATTCGTGAGCAAGAAAAAATTTAGTTACGTGTACTATTCGATAAGAAAACTCCACAAGAAACTTTTAATAAATAATGCATTTTTGATAATCTTTTTGACAAAATTAATCAAACTGAATTGTGTATTTATTTATTATGTGTCAAACTAGAATTTGTGTGGTTGCCACAAACATTTTGCTGTGTTTAAATGTTTAATTTAATACCAAATCTAAACTCTAGGCTTGGCAACATCGCCTAGTATGGGTTAATTTTCAACTTGTTTGCATTAAAACTCGCCAAAATAGGAGAACGAATCAAGTCGAACAAACACTAATCCAAATAAATTAAAATAATTGAGAAGAAGCAAACGATTCATACTATAGGTCAAGTTACGGTCTGATCACGGTCCGGTCACAGTCAGGTATCAAATGGTGTTCACACAGTACAGTCACGATGCGTTCATTCTACGATCAGTACGTAGTAGCAAAGAATATTCTACTACTATTCTTTGGTAGTAGCTGTGGCACTTTTCAATATGTTTAAAAGGTTTTCACCTCAGATTTAGCTATCATGGCTCTTTTAGTAGACGAAGAAGTTGAAAATTAACGCCTAACTAGCAACCGGTGTAGGCATATTTCGATACATCCAATGTTGAAAAATAGAAAAAAAGAAGGTGAATTTTCCACATTATGAATGAATGACGATGATACAAAATTTTATCACTATTTTCGTATGTCTAAAGATCAGTTTGATTACATATTGGATAAAATAACAGGAGACATAACTAAAAACAATACGACTTTTAGAGAAGCTATCACACCAATCGAGAAATTGTCAGTTTGCTTAAGGTAAGTTATAATTGAAAATTATGATTTATTTATTAAACTTATTAAATTAAAAAATAACAACATATTTTGTACTAAACGAAATAATTTCTGAAGCCTTCAAAAGGAATTATTTAATATGGAGAAAAGTTTCCATAATAGGAAGAACAGGAAGTAACATTAGAATAATCGGAGGGTGTGCGGTTAGGCGTCCTCAGAGCTTTCGATATTTAAGTATTTTGCCTCTATTTCAGAAACTATAGTAAAAATTTTTCGTTTTGCCAAATGTATGTCTCTAGGAGAAAATGTGGTCATTGTTCTTTTGATTCCTTCAAAAAAATGATACAACTCATTTTTTTCTTCACGTGCTTGTTCAACTTTCTTCTGCTCAATAATATATTTCATTAAAGTGGCTCCTGCAGTTTCGGAATCCGTCCTACGCTTTTTTTCGGTGGTTCTAGCACGCTTTCTATTTCGCTGTGGAATCAAATTGCTGTTGCCAGAAATCGAATCGATTTGAGAGGCGCTTGCGTTGGACATTTGTGTATTTTCTTCATCAATAATTGTAGAATTATCGTCTCTTAAATCTTCTTCACCATTCAAATCATGTACGTTATCTAGTGAAGTCAGACGTCCCTTATCTTTCATATAAGGAAACAAAAACGACAAGTTTTCTTCATATTTCCATTTTTTTGCATTCTCCGCAGCCTGTCCTATTGTTGTTTTGCGAAACCGGCAGACTTTTCGAAATTGGGCACGTATAGATTCCCAGCGTTTCTTGCAATAATCAGAGCCTATAAATAATGACACTGTTAACATTTATATAACATAAAATAAATATTTCTTTTTTTACTTCAGATATCTAGCTATAGTCTAAGATCCGAAGTAAGATCGTCCTTCACCCATCTCCTTACCGAATGAAAATTATTTTTTATCAAACATAATATGTAAACAAATATATCGCTAATGGGTTGTCTAATGAAATATGTTCATGGCTAGTTTTAATTTAAAATACCGTAATTATTATTTTTTAATATTTCACTCACTTGCTTACCAAACAAATTTAATACCAATAGAAAGTATAAAGCATGCCTACTTTTATCTCTGCGCTCTGAAGCAAGAACTGAATTCCAGACTGGATGCGATACCCGTGACGGAGACAGCAGAGACTGAGGAACTATGGTCCAATATAAGAAATGCGATCACAGAGTGCACTAACAAAATCCTTAAACCTCAACGAAACATCAAGAAAAAAACGTGGATGTCGGAAGAAATTCTTGAACTGATGAAAAAGGACGGACACACAAGGGCAGGAAAAACGCATACCAAGCGCTAAACCGTATAATTAGAAACAAGATAAGGGAAGCAAAAGAGAAATGGCTTTCCGAGCAATGCCTAAAAATAGAAGCAATGGAAGCAAAATACCACACTTTAAGCATGCATAAGAAGATAAAAGAAGCAGCAGGTATCTGTAGAAGCAAGAGCGCGGCGACATTGCAGAACACGCAGGGCAAACTGATACTGGAAACCTCAGAAAAACTGAAGGAATGGTGCAACTACATCGAGCAGCTATTTTGCGATACTCGGCCGGAACTCCAATTAGAATCTCCTAATCAGGGCCAAGGCTTGGACATAACAAAGGCGGAATTCAGTATGCCCTGTCAAATTCAAAAAATGGGAAGGCTAGTGGCCCTGATGACGTTTATGTGGAGACTGAAAATACTGTAGAACGAAGATTCACTGGACATCCTGGTAAAACTATTCAACCTTATATACCGAAACGGCAATATACCCTCTAACTGGCTGAGGTCCACATTTGTCCCGCTCCCCAAAAAAGCGAAGGCCAAGAACTGCGGCGATTATCGTCTTATTAGCTTGATGAGCCATGTGCTTAAACTCTTCCTGAAAATAATACACAAAGGAATATATACGAGGTGCGAGACGATCATGGGTGACTCTCAGTTCGGTTTTCGCAATGGTTTCGGAACAAGGGAGGCATTATTCAGCAAACAGGTTCTAATCCAAAGGTGCCGGGACATAACGGTGACCGTTTACGCATGTTTCATCGACTATGAGAAAGCCTTTGATAAAGTTAAACACGAAAAACTGATCAATACTCTCAAAGGAATAGGATTAGAAGGAAGAGATTTCAGAATTATAGCCAACCTTTACTGGAATCAAACTGCCCACATAAGAATCGATAACAGCGCGTCCGACCAGATCAAAATCCTGAGAGGCGTCCGTCGAGGGTGCATTTTGTCGCCACTGTTATTCAACCTGTATTCCGACGGGGTATTCCAAGAAGCATTATACGAGTACGATGAGGGGATTACTGTCAATGGGCTTAAGATAAACAATCTCAGGTATGCAGACGACACTATTCTTGTAGCCGACTCCCTGGAAGTACTGCAAGAACTGGTTAACCGCGTGACGGCTTCAAGTTCGGAGGCCGGCCTAGGCCTAAACGTGAAAAAGACAAAGTGGCTGACAGTTGGCAAGTCTAACAACGTGGACGGACTGCTGGAAACCAACGGTCAACGGATTGAACAGGTGAATTTCATTTAGATATCTTGGGTGCCAGTTAAACGAGAAGTGGGACAGCGCGCAGGAGATTCGCGCAAGAGAGGAACAAGCTCGTGCTGGGTTCCTGAGGATGCGCAATGTACTTTGCAGCAGAGATTTAAGCTTGCCCCTACGAATCCTATAGCCTCGCTGTTACGTGTTCAGCATACTGTTCTATGGAATGGAAGCTTGGACCTTGACAGATGCGATGTGCAAAAAATTGGAGGCCTTTGAAATGTGGACGTACAGAAGGATCCTGAGAATTCCCTGGGTGGAGAGAGTACGCAACACCGAGGTACTTCAGCGCCTCAATAAACAGCTCAAGGTCCTTTTCACACTAAAAAAACGCAAACTGGAGTATTTTGGTCACATCTTACGGAATGACAAGTATCGAGTTTTGAAACTTATTATAGAAGGGTAGATCGAAGGACGGAGAGGCCCGGGTAGAAGAAGGGTATCCTAGCTAAGAAATTTAAGGCAATGGTATGCAGTGAGTACCACCACATTATTTCCTCGAGCTATAGACAAGGTCCAGATAGCGCTGATGATTGCCAACGTCCGAGGCGGACAAGGCACCTGAATAAGAAGATCATAAATACAATTTTCAATTCAAAGGGGTTTTTTTTAATTATATAAATTAAGACTCTATATCCAACGCTTATTATTTAGTCAATAAAATTGAACTTTTAGAAACTTCCAAGTACTTCTACAACTGATGAGCATCCAACTAAACCTTTGAAAAAATCACAGAGTCTATACTTACCTATAAAACTTGGTTCAATAAATGCTGCAGAGATACATTTAATTTTTGATCGTTATTGGCGTTACCATCAATCAAAGATTCCGTCAAGAGTTCGATATTTCAGGACCCCAACAAACTAGACCTCCAGATTTTTTGCGAAATTTTAAAAATCATCGTTTCAAGGAGGCTTTTGTGCAGTTTTTAGCAAATTACTGGGAGAACGACAATTTAGTAATAATAATCCAAAACAAAAAACACCATTAACCGTTGAACATAACTGCTTATCTTATCAAGCACAGCAAAATTGCATAATAAAAACCGACGAAGTTGATTATATAGGTCATCATGAAAAGGCGGATACGAGGATTATTTTTCACGCTCACAAAGTTGCACCAGGCTGTAGAATTTTAATAAAAGCTTCTGATGCTGATGTTTTAGTAATTTGCTGGCCAATATGCATAAAGTTTCACAATCTGAAATTTGGCTGACAGGTTCATCGAATAAGCAAAGAAATAACAAAGACCTTGATTGCATTAACTGCACATAAATAGCATTGAAGTTGGGATCCACACTATGCCAGATTCTACCCGCTTTCCATGCATTTACTGGTTGCGATTAGTCGGCAGCTTTTTTTCTTATTGTAGTGGCACACACACTAAAGAGAGATCCTATGGCGCTCGACGAGCGGTGTGTGTGCGAAGATGTTGATGGACACGGTTCTTGAATAGTTGTAGGTCGTAATTTAGGGGAAATAGATGTCTAGGGAGTGCGATGTCTGATGCAGTGCGCCAGACAAATGAGTTCTTGTAAAGCGATGTTTTAGGTGTTTCCAGTTGCACGACGAACTGGTGCGCTCTTGCCGTCTGTCGTGACTGTCTGACAGGCGTTGCCAGGGGCGGGATGAGGCGGGCCAAATCCTGGGAACATCTGCCGTGAAAGTATCTGTAAAACAGGGACATCTCGGCCACATGTCTGCGGTGTTCCAGACTATCCAGATTCCGGGTTAACTCCGGGTCGGCGACGAGACGCACAGCTCTCTTGTGATTGGAATCCAGCAGCTTTAGGGTGCGCTTTGGTGTGACACCCCAGATATGTGAGCAATAATCTAAGCACGGTCTTATTTGCGCTTTGTAGAGCAAGAGCAACTTCTGCGGTGTATACAGTTTTTTGTTGTGAAATAGCGCACCAAGCTTCTGAGAGGCTGATTTTGCGATGTTAGCAACGTGGTCATGCCGGGACATATTGCTGTTGACACCCAGTAGTCCACTTGACGAGGATGAAGGAATGGTCGATCCTGCCATAATGATGTCAGGGCCCGCCGTATTGGCCCTCTTGGTAAACGTGGCTGCTTGGGTCTTTGCTGCATTGAACTGTACCAAATTTCTGTCGCCCCAAGTTTCAACTTTCTCCAGGTCTTGATTAATTGCTGTAATCTGCTCCTGTCTGCGGTGATAAGTCTCAGGCGCTGTTAAAGGTATTTCTGATCTAAATTGGGAGACAAGGGTACTGTCATCTGCAAAACTGTAAACAAGATTATTCGTTTCGGTCAGCAGGTCATTAACCCCTTCCGCTCCAGGCTGATTTTTCTAGGTATAAGGCTGTATACCACCAAAAAATTTTTGTCCAAAATTAATTTTTGGAAAGTTATTATGTAGAATAAATGAGATATTCACATATGTAGGCCAAATAATTGTTTTAAACAATTTAATTTTGTACAACAATTTATAGTTCTTACCAGAATATCCACATGTGGATATATGGGTAACCCAGAATATCCATTTTTGAATATCTATTTCCTACCAAAATATCCGTAGTTCACAAGCAAGAACAAAACCACGTGCGCTTCCCTCTATTCTAAAAATACACTAAATAACAAACCATCATTGCTGTTGCTTTAGCACCACATTAGTGAACATCGACCTTGAGCACACATTAGCCCGGGCGTTTTTTCAAAAAAAAAAAATACCATGATATCCCCGTATGGATATTCGTGTCCTACCGCGATCTAAATTAATCTACCGAGTCCTGCACCACTTTTTCCAAGTGCGTTAGTATCCCGTATATAAATATCCATATGTGGATATTGTGGTAAATTTCGCTATACCTAGAAATATCCATATGTGGATACGATGGAGCGGAAGGGGCTAATAGGTTAATATAGATGATGAACAGAGTTGGTGAAAGTATTGCACCCTGAGGCACGCCCGCGTTAATGGTGAAAGTGTCTGAGATGTGTCCATCAACTGCAACGTGCAGAGATCGGTTTTTAAGGAAGCTGGCAAGCCGTCATGCTCTGTCGAATGCCTTCGAAATATCCAACGCAATCGCTCGAGACTCTCCGTAGTTCTCAATTGCCCTACTCCATATATGAGTGACATAGACCAATATATCTCCTGTCGATCTCTCTTTACGAAAGCCTAATTGGTTATCGCTGATTATTCTGTTGTTCTCGAGGTACTTGAGTAGTTGCTGATTGACTACACGTTCCATGACTTTGGAGATTATTGGAAGCAAAGCAATTGGGCGATAGTTTGAGGGCGTGGTTTTCTTGCCTTTTTTGGAATAGGTTGCACTCGAGCGACTTTCCAAGAAGATGGGTAAATCCCTTTTCGGTAAGACAGAGAAAAAAGCTTGGAAAAAACGGGAGTTAGTTCGTTGGCGCAGTTCTTTAACACGATCGCAGGTATTCTGTCAGGGCCTGATGCCTTTTGCGCATCTAGTTCTTTAAGGATTTTACGAATATCACGGTGATGAAACTTGACTTCTGCCATGGTAGTGTTGATGTTCGATATGGTGGGACAGTCTTGCCTTGGGGGACGTTACGTCCAAGGTAGAGGGCGATGAAAACATTTTGGCGAGCATGTTTGCATTTTCCTTGCCTGTAGTCGCCATGATGCCACGTTCGTCTGTCAAAGGTGGAAGAGACGTTTTTGTAAAGTTATTACTTACTGCCTTTGCTACCGACTAGAAATTCCTGGAGCCACTGGGGCATTGCAAAAGTTTATTCCTGATCCTTTAATTGTGTTTGTCCTTAGTTTCGTCGATCACACGTTTGCATTCGTTTCTCGCTTCGACAAAATAATTGCAATTTTCCGCGGTCTGATTTCGCTGCCAGTACTTGTAGGCTTACTGTTTCCTACCAACAATTCTTTGGCATCTTTTGTCGAACCAGGACTTTCCTTTTGATGGTAACTTGATGGAATGTGGGATGTATGCTTCCATTCCTTAGGATATTACTTGCGTAATCTCTTCGCAGCACACTGACGGGTCGTCAGTGCCAAAGCAGACTTCGAGCCAGGGAAAATCTAGGTAGAACTCCTTTAGATCGTCCCAGTTTGCAGAATTGTAATACCAGATTTTGCGAGGCAATGGTGGATCCTTCTGTAGAAGGGGCAATTCACAAACAATAAAGGAAAAGTTAGACCGTTTAAATTTTTTTCTAAGAACGAGACGTACCAAAAAGTTTTTGCCTCATTAACTGATGAAGACGAAATTTTCAGTAGTTTACTGCTGTTATATATGGCATCAAGCACTGCACCAGAGTAAATAACGCGAGATATCGCATTTTTTCTTAAAAAATATTCAGCAAAATAAGACAGTGAACAGTTTAAAACAAAATGTTTTGATTCAAACACTATACCACTGTGCTGGATATCACTGAAACAAAAAAAATTGCTTACTATTTATATCAATTCCATAACTGATCCTGACTGTGTAAAAATACGCCCTGAAAACTACGGCTGGTTTTTATATGGTTATTTACAACCAACAGGATTTGTTGGAGACCAGACGTCATTGGAAATAGACGATATTTTGCAATTCACTGAAAAAGAAAATGATGACGATTCTTCAGAGTCGGAGGATAATCATCGAACTTCTGATGAATCGGAAAGGCAGAAGTGGTGTCGCAGCCGCTAAACGCATGGGCAAATAAGACATTATCTTTGCAATCTTTTATAACTGACAATTTTTGTAAATCGTGGGAACTATACGCTCTTTTCCTTAATATTTCCTTGAGCATCTCTCAAAAAACGAATGTCTTTCCCGGCGGAGAAAGAGCGATAAGGAGTGTAAGCAAATCGATATCCTGCCCAACAACGGGTTTTTTATAATTGTTGGCTGCGTTGATCCCAGTCTGAACAATTAATGAGTCGACATAATCGGTAGCAGAGAGAGTGGAAATACCTGCTGATTCTAATGTGTTTATCATTTGATCAATAAAACGCTCTCTATTGGCAAGATTACGCAACAAATTCTTCTGCGAATCACTAATTGGCGAGTTTTTGTCGAAAATGATTTCTGTTGTTGACGTTCAATACTTTTTGTCCTGTCCTCGTTCTCTCCCTATCCATCAAGAACTACAGTTACACGCTGCCTGTATCGCTTTCGAATGAAATTGGCATACGTATTGTAGATGTCTGAAAATGTTCCGTGTTTTGGCCACACCACACGATGAATTCAATTTCCTCCTTCCTAGAACGTATGTCAGCCCGCCAGACTCAAGAGGTCTTGCTGGTACTGGATCAAACACAGCATACAACGAGGACTTTGTCGTTTTTCTCATCAAGTTTTTGTCGTCAAATATGGAAAGGGGAATTGTTGCCAGCTCATAAATAAAACATGACTCCAAATCTTGTGGGGAGTGAATGGTACAAGTTATTCTTTGCAGGATCATACAGTCGTCGCCAATCTTCATAGTATTGTTGATTGCAGAGATGGATTTGGCCATATTGGATCGCTTCAGTTTTAAATTTCCGCATTTTGTATTTTCTTCTGTATTTGGATTCCTACTAGGAGTTCACAACCAAAATTTCAAAACTTTGTAAACTTTTTCTTCTATTCGTGGTTTTTACGTCTAATTTGCTTACATTATTTATGCTTTTGATTGGTATTAAACTCGTTTGGTAAGCAAGTGAGTGAAATATAAATTATATATAAATTTTCATTCGGTAAGCAGATGGGTGAAAGATGATCTTACTTGGGATCCTGTACTACTACTGGAGATTCGTTTAAAACAATAATTGCGTTTAGTTTTCGACTTGGGCATTCGACTGTAAGAATACTGTTTGTGAGGCAATTATTAAAAATTTGCTGTCAGAATGTATACCAACGCCAAAGAAACAAAATTGGGAAGATATTGCAATAAAATTCTGGAGCCTATGGAATTTTCCAAACTGCATCGGAACTTTATGTGGCAAACATATTGAGATAATTGCGCCACATAACAACGGTTCCAACTTTTTTAATTACAAGAAAACATTCTCAGTGGTGTTATTAGCTTTGGTGGATGCCAATTATAAGACTATTACCGTGGATAGTGGGTCATATGGTAAAAACAGTCATGGAGGTATCTTTGCAAATTCTAAATTGGGCAATGGTTTGGAAAATAGAAAACTTGACATTCCACAGGCTAAAGTTCTTCCGGGGACAAACATACTTCTTGTACCTCATGTTATTATAGGAGATTCAGCAGTTCCTTTAAAAAGATATTTATTGAGGCCATATTCTGAATTATAAGCAAGTAATGATTTAATGATATAACTAATTATTTAATCATCGCTCTGTCGGGCTCGACGAATAGTTGAAAATGTATTTGGAATATTGGTACAGAAATTTCGTTTATATTAAAGAATTAATTTTCAACTAGGAAATGTTGAAAACATTATATTTACAACTTGCATTTTACATAATTTTCTTCGCGGAAATACTTCTATAACACCTGAACCTGAAGGAATGACAAAAACTCTAAATGATCAAGGAAGTATTTTAAGTGATTTACCTAGGCAAGGAGGTAATGCTCAAACAACTGCATTTAATGTAAGGGAGACTCTGAAAACGTACTTTAATTCTGAAACCGGAGCAGTTCCTTAGCAAATTATTAAAATATTATTTTATTTTTGATGTTCATGATCTTATAAAAATATGTTGTGTTTAATAAAATCCCAATAATTAGAATTCTCTAATATTTACTTAACTATGCTAAGCTGTACTTACTTTGTTGTAGTTCCTCTGCTATTTGCTGCCAAAGTTTTCGCTTGTGTGCGTTATCTGAATACCTTTTATCTGCAACGTTGTACAACTCTTCATGACTTCGCACAAATTCTATTAGTTGCTCGTCCATTTTTTTTAATAATAATAATTGCAATTGAACCTAAACACACCAACAAATTTGATCTGACGATCTCGTGTCGTGTACACAGCCAGCGCAGCGGTCCCGTCACAGTCCGAGCTAAATATCGTTGGAAAGAAATACCGCGGTCACTGACTGGCTCGTGATCTGACCTTGCCGTACAAGGTGAATAGTGTAATTTATTATACAAGAATACAAGCCATAATATTTGATCTGACTGCGACCGGGACGTCAGTGTTGCCAGGTGAATAAAATAAAATTCTCCAAATGCTAGAGAAAAAAGCCAGGTTTTCACCAAATTTATTTTAACACGCCATGTTGCCAAGCTGAAAGAGTTAATAGCGTTTTGACGAAAATCGTTATGGTTACGTTTTTGCATCCACTCTCTATATAGGAGTCTATAAATAGAAAATAAACTTAATATCTTTTGAGAAATTAAAAATCAAAATATTCTTAATATAATATATTTCAAAAAAACCCGGGTACTCAAAATACGAAATTTACAAAATCAACCTTTAATGTACTAAAAATAACAGAAAACTCTCTAGATAAGCACTTAAAATGATCATAATTATTACAAATCTAGAACACTACAAAAACAACAAATTATCCCAATTAAACGGAATAGGTACCTACCTACTTTTCATACATTTATATAAAAACTGGGGTACCCGCGACTTCTGTCGCGGATCGGTCGCGTATGTTGATAACGAAAGACGAAAGGAGGTACTTATGAAAAATTATAACGAATTTTACGTGTCTGACCATTTGAAATCAAATATATAGACCTGTTTTTTTTTAAAAACACCCTATATAAAATTATATGTAAAAAAAAATGCACGTGTTCAAGTGTTTTTTCCGAAAACACTAACTGTATTTTAAATAAAAAATATTCAACTTTATAAGAGGCGGTTTCACTCCCTTGGAATTTGAGTTCTGAAAAATCCCTTTTTATCGAACCTCTACAACCTACAATCACCCTATATGCCAAAATTCAGCTATTTACGTCAAGCTGTTTGGGAGATTGGTTGATAAATTATTATAGACCTGATTTTTTTAAAACTCTTAAAATATGAAAAAAATTGTAAAATATACGTGTTTAAATGTTTTTCTGAAAAATTAACTGCAATATATTTAAAAGGTAATTTCACCCCCTTGGAATTTGCGATCTGAAAAATTCCTTCTTATCGAAACTCTATATCCTACAGTACACTGCATGCCAAAAATTCGGCGTTTTACGTCAAGGGGTATGAGCAGGATGGTGATTAATCAGTAAGCCAGTCACCTAGGCGCCTAGGCCTATTATATTGTTACGTTTTTCCCGCGGGTTCTGATAAAATTACAACTTTTACTATTTTAAACTAATACTCTCTTTATTCTCTACCACTGTATACAATTAAACACACTAAACTACTCTTATAACTTTACAACCAATAGCTCTTTACAATTCAACACTCAATGATTAACTAACTCAACACGCTTTAGGTCTGCTACTTATATATCAAATCTATCACGAATACTCGGGATAAGCGAAGCCACTCTATATAATTCTCGACCAGGGCATCAAGATAATTCCGCACTTCCTGAATATTCGCGGCCGGCGATGACTCATACGCGACAAGGCGGCTAGTTCTATAGGGTAGCACAAAAACATTCGGATGGTTGCTAGCCGTGACATTGTCTCCCTCTTAAACCTGATCGTCCCGATCAGCTACTTCATGTCCGTGATATGTTTTCAGCCTGTCGACGTGGACAACTTTCAGTGTACTTCTGGGGCTACGTTGAATTATATACAATACGTCATTAATTCTTTTGATAGCTGTATAGGGCCCTTCCCATACTGATGGCGTTAGCTTGGGAGATCTTCCTTTCCTCCTTTGCGGATTATATAACCATACTTTATCATTCATCTAAAATCCCATAGAGTTGGCAAGCAGATCATATCGAGTCTTCATTCGGTCACTGGCGTGACGTTCAAACGGTACTCCCACATCAATCTGTTTCATCTTCCCAGTAGATCATGTCTGGGGTCCTTGACTTGAGGCACAGGTTGAACACTGCCGGCACCATGATTTCACATCCTGGCAGTAGTTGACCCAGTAAAAACTGTCGCGGATCTTGTCAATCGTTCTGTTAACTCCGAGATGAGCACCAAACTTTCCATTATGTACTTCTTTCAGGACTTCCGATAGCTTCTTCCTTGGTACCACTAACTGCGTCTTCACTACTTTTCCATTGGCGCTTTCCCAGGCTCGTCCATTTTCAACTACCCACTGAGCCCACAGAGATTTAAAAGTAGATCCCTTAGTTGAAATATCTCTCCAGCTTGGTCTTGGTTGACGTTCTTCTATAATCAAAGCGTGCAGGAATGCGCATCTTCGTAAAGTCAAAACATAGCTCGGTATCGCTTATTTGCATTTCTGCAACTAAATTATCAAAGAAGCTAAATTGTTTTGTTTTTAGATAAATGTCTCTTACCAAAATTCACCTTTTAGAAATGTTCTCCTTTTATTTATTTTAAGAAATTTGTTTCAATATAATTGGCCAGCCAAATATCTGTTAAATAATTCCAATTTCGATTTGAATTGAAATTGAATGTAAACGTACCTTAAAAATTGATACAATATTTCGAAAAACTTTCCTTGTTAGAGGAGTTTACGTTTAATTTTTAGTTTCTTGTATAATGTAAAAATATTTAGCCTCGAGAAAACTACTTTAATCCAGGCAAATCTATAGAAAAAAAGCTTTTAAAATTTCAAAAAGCTCGTTAAAATTATTCGATCTGTTTTTAAATGGCAGCATCTTAAAGATTGGATTATCAAGATTTTGGCATATTTATTTATTAGTGTATCCGCTGCTAACGGACATGCTAATAAAAAAAATGAGAAAAAACGTACACAGATATTAATATTATCTTACTACGCGACATATTTTAATGCGGAGAAAAATTATTGTCAAAATGCCACATTCCCAAATTTTCCGAATTTTTACGCTACATTACTGACCCACTCATCTGTGAAATATGAAAAATAACACTTATTATGAAAGAGATAATTTTTTAAAAATTGACAACAAATTAAAAATAACGGGTCATATTCAACACACTTAACATATTGCCGGCTAATTTTGACACTTCCTAGCCCCCACCTGTGTGGGGCGGGTTAGAATATCTCCCAACGTATATCCTGCGTGTCGTAAAAGGCGACTAAAGGGTACCGAAAACTGTCGGTATAAGCAGTGCCCTCTTGTCAGGATGGGCGGTTATTGGAAAATAACCGGTTATAGGTTAACCGGTTAATTTGAGACTTAGGTTTAACCTTTAACGATTAACCGCTCGTAAATAACCGGTTATTGCAATAACCTATTAACCGATTAAATTTTTTTTTCAAAATTAATTATGTATTTATGTAGCCAAATTCGAGAGTCTTTGAAGTATTGACATTGACGTGAAAATTAGTAGTTAGTTGTATGCATCTGACTGTAAAAAGCTTACATCATATTCAAAATATATGCATGCTATATCTCAGAATATAAATTTCATTAAGGGACAACACTCTGATATTTGGCCACATAAATAATACCCTCCATAAAATCTTGTTTTAAAAATGATAATTCAAAAAGATTTTGGGATAATTTTTATTAAAGCTCAAAACCTCCAAAAACTATCTTCAAGTGAACCTAGAAATACTAATTGATTAGAATGTTCGGGTGTCAATCTGCTTCTGTGGTCTGTGCAGACATTATTCAATAATGAAACCACCCTCTCAGATGGGACCGATGCTCCTAAAACAGTTAGAAATTTTAGTGCAATCCGGCTCGTTTGTGGAAAAGCGCCTTTGTTATCTATCCAATAACGTATAGGATCACTGTTTCTTGGTATTAATGGCTGAGTCAAGTACAGCTTAAACTCTGTTGGCAAACCACCACTTCTATTGTCCTCATCCATAGAAAACCTTAGTGTTTCAGCAGCTTCATCATGCACTTGCCATATACTTTTTATTCCGTGCTCTCTTGCACATACATTTTCAGTTTTTTCATTTAATGGTTTCACACCTTGTGGTTTAATGTTTTCTTCAATCAGTAATTTTATATGACTAATGGCATTTGCAGCATTAAGAGGAGAATTAAAATTCAATTTTTTGAATCTCGGGTCTAGTATTGTTCCTGTCCCCAACAATATATTTTCTTCAAGAGGTGCAAGCCTATTATCTATTTTTTTTTAGTAATTCACTTTTTAGTGATTTAGATAGCTCAGTTGATGCAGTATTTTGCCGTAAAGACTTAGTTACGCAATATATCAATGGAATTACCAAGCTTCCAGACACATATTTCTCACCTGAAATATCCTTAGTAGCTAGTTCAAAGGGTCTTAAAATCTCTAGGCAATCACCTATAATGGACAGTTCATTCCCAGATAACATTGGTGGAGCTTTCTTATGACTTGGAGATAATAAAATTTTTTCTACATGCCCTGACAAAAACAAAAACCTCTCCAGACAATAGAAGGTAGAATTCCATCGAGTGGACACTTCTTGAATTAAATAAAGGAATGTCCCATCCGTCTTTCCATCTTTTCTTTGTTCAGCACGCAGATCATCTTGTGCCACATTACTATGCTTGAAGTAAGCAACAATCGCCTTTACTTTATCTAGTATTGTAATGATATCTGGTACACATCCTAGAGCTTTGGATACCACTAAATTGATACAATGTGCAAAATAGGGGACATGTATATTGTCATTATTTTCAAACAATAACCTAATACCTGCTACTATATTCGCGCCATTATCAGTTGTAGCAGAAACAACTTGTTTTTTGTCAATATTCCACATAGCCAACAAACTTCTCAAGTCCTCTGTGATATTGATTGCAGTGTGATGGGCAGTTAAATTTTTCACACCCAAGCAAATTGATGTTAAGCAGGATTTTTCCATATCTAAAACGTGCTTGGAAATAATAAACCATATCTAATAAATCTTTACAGATCTTACCAATATAGTGACAAGTCAAGACAATAAAACTCCTAGTTGCATTCATCACAGTAGCTATGTCTGTGGTAATAGATATTGTATCAATGTCATGTAAAATTCTAGAAACAATTACTTGAAGTGCTTCATATTTTTTTTCTACAAGTAGTGTAAGCTAAAAATAAAATATTTGAATCAATTATTAATCTATATAATTATTTTTTTTATTTAACAATATTTTTGAGATGCATAATAACAAACCTGTCTTCTACTTGGAGGTTTGTACAATGGGATAACAGTTTTTAAAAATTTGGCCATGCCTTCCTTTTCTGCACATCCCAAAGGTAAATTATCTTTACAAACCATATACAGTAAGGATTGTGTGATCAAAGAATGTTTCTCTCCTCCAGCTTAAAATAAAAACAGACATTTGTTAAATTACTTTAAAAAGATACATGCGATAACTTACATTCATAACTTCTTTGCTCGTAAAATGCCTTTTTAATAGTTGGTTGGAATAAATAGGGTTTTTTTCTTATCTATTTTTGTGGTTGACTTGATTGATAAAATTCTGGATCCCTTACTTGTAGTTCCATCAGCATCAGTATCAGTGTCAGTATCGTCATTAGCATCAACAGAATTTTTGGATTCATCCTCGGGTTCATCTTGAAGCTACAAATGTAATAAATAAGTAAATAAATATCTAGCTATATGGTATCAAAACCAACTTCTACGCTACAATAGTTTTATGTACACAGTAAAATTAAGACCTACAATAAAATTCAACTGACCTTATCTTTATCGTCTAATACACTATAACGTGCTTTTTTAATTATATTAACACTACATGTTCCACTAGTTCCAGGAATATTATTATTGTTCTCAGCCTCAGATCCCGCGGAATTATTTGTGGGCAATGGTAATGTTGATTTTAAAGAACAGGAATGCTTATGCAGTAAATGATTCTTCAAATTAGTAGTCCCACCACCTGATTTATAGCTTTTACTACATAAATTACATATACAAGTCCCATTTTCACTCTTAGAGAAAAACTTTCATACCTCGCTTTTATTGTTTTTCGATGACATGATGCAACTCTGAACTCTCACAATTCACAAATTACTAACAACATGAAGTACACAATCATATAGAAAGTAAGTCTTTATTTCTTCCATGCCATAGAAAACTGTAGAAAAACTAGAAACTAATCTAATTGTAATCATACAACATACAACTACAACTAGATTACTTTGAGGTTATGATATGCTTGCTTCGCGCTTTTCGGCCTTTCGGGGAGTGCGTAAAGTTTCGTCGGACGGATTTTTAATCCATGCCGGATTACTTTTTTTTTTCAGAAAGCTATGTTTACCCATAATCGGTGAATAAACTCGCAGTAAACACAAACTAACCGGTTTCAGGTTATTGCTTCAATTAATCGGTTATTAGGTTTAACCTAAAGGCAAGAATAACCGGTTAATAATCGGTTATTCGACATGAAATAACGGGTATTCAAAAAATCGGTTATTTTTGCCCATCCCTAAATTGTCAACCAACAGGGTAGCAACAGCGAGGCCTCGGATGAAAGGCTTCGTTCTCCGACTGGCAATCCACGCTGTTCCTCATCCGGGGAGGTCAGTGTGAAATTGGTGACCGAGCACAAGAGGTGCGACCATCAGGCTTCTTGTGCGAAATTCACTACTGATGACACTTTCAAGATTCGCCGCAAACATCGCCTGGCAACATGGAATGTCAGAGGTCTTAAAGCGACCGGTAAGCTCAATATTCTTTGAAAAGAGCTTACAAGAAGTAATATTGCGATGGCTGGTCTGTCTGAGACTCATTATAGGGGTTCGGGACACTTCACTTCCAGCAATGACAATTTCATTTGCTTTTCGGGTAATTCTAACGAAAGCATCAGTGGTGTTGGCTTTTGGGTGGCGAGCGCTCACGTAAGGACTATTCTCGGTTACAAGTATGTCAGTGAGAGGATAATCACGTTACGCATCAATGCGACCCCTACACCGATCAATATTGTGCAGGTATATGCACCTACTTCTAACTCGGATGATGACACTATGGAATCATTTTACAATGATCTGAAATCTACACTCGCATCCCGCGCAATCGCAAAATGGTTCTCGTCCTTGGCGATTTTAACGCTAAAGTTGGTCAAACAGTAGAAGATGAACATCTTAAGGAACATATTGGTAAATTCGGTCTTGTTGCCAGAAACGAAAGGGGGCAACGTCTGCTCCAATTTTGTATTGACAACAACTTCTCAATTGCCAACACCCTTTTTGCACAACACCCACAACGTTTGTATACTTGGGTCTCACCAGATGGGCAATATCGCAATCAAATCAATTAGGTACGTTTTAGTTAGAACAAGGTGGAAGTCATCTATCAGTCTTTGTAAAACTCTACCAGGTGCCAAATGTGGCTCTGACCATCACCTCCTTCTTTGTGAACTCCACCTCAAGCTGAAGGTATGTCCACGTCTTAAGCAGAAACTTTCAACGGAAATCGTTGACCCTGCCTCTTTTAGGTCAAAATGTTCTCAGATTTTTCAGAGTGCCTCGATGACGGATGAATCTTCTTCCAATAATATGTGGTTAACATTTAAGAGTAATCTTACACAAACTGCCCAAACAACTCAGCCAAAACGCAGCACACAACCTAAACAGCCATGGATTACCACCCATACATTATCTGTCATTGAAGAACCTACAGAGCTTAAGATCTCAGGTTTGGATTCTGACGCAAAGCAAGATCGGTATAGACAATTAACACGTGAAATCCAAAGACTCTGCCTCCAAGATAAGAACTCCTCTCTTCAAGAACTCTGCAGGGAAATACAAGCCCACGCCAACACAAGCCATCCAAGAGAGATGTTTCTAAAGATAAAATGTCTCAATCGGGACCCAAAACCAAAACCCAAAACTTGGTTAGTTGAGAACACCGATGGACATCTCATCACTAGCTTGGATGAGATTATTGAGGTGTGGCGCACATGTTGTGAAAACCTCTATTCCGATGTTCACATTCAAGCTTCTTTTTTAAATTACGAGCGTGAGCCGGATATTCCTTTTTCGGGAGTTGAACAGGCCATTAGGAAACTAATAACCGGTAAAGCTACAGGCAGTGATGCGCTTTCAGCTGAAACGTTGAAGTGCTTAGATGATGACGGCCTACATTTTTGACATCGTATTTGTCAGAAAATTTAGTCCTCCGGTGTCTGGCCAGACGAATAGAGCACTTCAATCTTTGTTCCGCTACATAAAAAGGGATCTCCGAAAAACCCAGACAATGATCGTCTGCTCTCATTGATCTCCCATTCAAGCAAGGTTATGTTATATACTCTGCAATCTCGTTTAGAGGGTTTTATTAGCTGGCAAATATCTCCAGAGCAGGCAGGTTTCGTAAAGGAACGTGTTACAAGAGAACAGATCTTGAACTTGAGGCAAACTGTTGAGAAAGCTAGGGAGCATTACTTTCCAGTCTTTATCTGCTTTGTGGACTACTCTAAGGCCTTTGACAACGTAAAGTGGCCTAAACTATGGAAAATTCTTCTCTCCATAGGAGTTCCTGACCACCTGATATTTCTTATTCAACAACTCTATGAGTCCAACACAGCGAGTAAGAATTGACGGCAATATGTCTGGTCAAACTACAACAAAGAAAGGAGTTCGTCAAGGTAGTGTTTTTTCGCCGATGTTGTGATGAGACAGGTACTGGACGGTTGGGATGGTGGTGTAACTATTGGTGGAATCAAGATATCCAATTTAAGGTTTGCCGACGATACTACTCTTATCGCTGCTTCTCAAAATGAATTATTAAATTTACTTAACATCTTAGAACAATATAGTGTAGCGTGTGGTCTCAGTATCAACTACAACAAGACCAAAGTCATGATCGTAGATAGGGAACATAACAATCATCCAGAAATCACATCAGTAGGTCGTTGTCAGGTAGTCCAAAGTTTTGTATACCTCGGTTCAGGTGGTTGTGAGGTTGAAATTCGTCGGCGCATTCAACAAGCACGGTCAGCCATGACAAAACTGACTAAAATATGACGTGACAATAATATCACCAAAGCCACCAAAATGTCGCTGGTCCGGTCTCTTGTCTTTTCAATATTTTGTATGGCTCTGAAACTTGGACCGTTAGAAAGGCAGATCGCCACCGCATAGACGCATTTGAAATGTGGACCTGGAGAAGAATGCTAAGAGTCCCTTATACAACCCACCGAACTAACGTTTCTATATTAAGCGAACTTGGAAATCCAAAGCGACTATCCTCCATTGTTTCGACGCGCATCCTGACGTTTTTCGGCCATATTCATAGAAGTGATAATATGGAAAAACTTGTTGCCCAGGGCCACGCTCCGAACGGAAGGTGTGCGTCGCGTCGCGTCGTGGCCGTTCTCCTACACGTTGGGTGGATGCGACAAAACAATTGCTAGATATATATTAGTGTCACAAGAGCAACCGAACTGACAAATAATCGCGAAAGATGGCGAAATACAATTTTGAAAGCAATTGACAATCTTCGTGTCCGCAATCCCCAGTTCTGACCTAGTACCTACATTTTATAAGTTCACAACATGTCTGGCAAGACATTGTCACTATGATGATATACAACATCAATAATTGTATCTTTTTCTGTTACAGATTATTGACCTATCAAGAGGTGCAGTATGTCACTCCCCCTCAGAATATACCATTCAGGAAGCCTTGGATTTGCTAAATGGAATATTGGGATTTCTGATCGTTTTCATACTAGGGAAGCTAGCGTATGATTATTATTACTTTAAAAAATCAGGAAGATTGCCCTGGATTGTTACTAAATTACCTTAGTGATAATAAGAATATTTGTGAATATAGTATTTAATTAAGCTGAAGTCTGACCAAATATCACTTCCAAGTTTTCGTAATGCTGTTTTTTATTTACCCAATATGTGTGGATAGTACCTAATATTTTTTCGGACGCGATGGCATTTACGGTAAGCAATCGGGTGCGAAAAAGACTCATTTCGCAAGTAATAGATATAATATTTATCCAACGTGCGAAAGAACCACAAGATTTTTTTACCCGATTGAGCGTTATATAACCGAGCGTAGACAGCTTTAAGTGTTACATGCGTAGACACTTCAGTCTTATTCACTATCCAGAAAAAGTGCGCTGAATCCGCCTAAAGTAGTTTTCACTTCAAAAAAACACAAAACCATCGACAATACTCGAAGCTTACGAACGTTTGACGTTTGGGCAAATGTGATGTTGCAGCGGCCACATTAACTTATTTCCCAATAGTATTACTTGTTTACCGATGTGCGACGAACCATGCATTTATATTGGCAATAAATTTTTAAACTTTATTGGAAATAAACTAAATTAATTTGTCATGAGTTCGAAATTTACGATCGAATAAATAATGGTTTTTTATTCGTATATCAGTTACTTTTCGATATTTCTAGGGCGAAAAATTTAAACATGTTACCCCTATTCTTTTTTACATTGGTTGTATGTTTTATGACGGGTAAGTTTAGAAGATTTATACACAAGCGCCTACTAATCAATAGGTTACAATTTTTTTTTATATAAGTCGGCAAAATATTGCGTTTCCATACCTTGTTAAGACGGGAGCTGCTATAATATAGACATAACTCTCTACGATATATTAAAAGCTACACACTTTCAAATAAAATTAATTAAACATTTATAAAAAATGAGCCACTAAAAATGTTTTTTTAAAATATAGTATATTGTAACCCGCCTTAAGCGTTGGGTGCCAAATATGTAACCTTATTTGCTAATTGCTCATTAAGCGGTCCATATGCCAGGTTTACTCAGCGGATTCATTTTATTCTGTTTAAAAAGGCGTGGGTCAATGTCTTGGCAGTTAGGGTAGGGCGCCACTAATTTTTTTTACAAGAAACATCAATGATTATTGATCCTTGAAAATAGGGTAATAAAATTTGGTAAAATACCCTGCAACGAAACGTTGAAAAAAATTGAATACACAGATTAGTTATTATTTTGACTGTAATTTACCAAAATAAACATCAAGCATACAAATAGCTTATTTATTTAAAAATGTAGACTTACACCAACTTCTTCAGGACAATTAATCCCATTGCAAATCAATTTGAGGTTTTGGTTTCGCTCTTAAACTAATAAAAAGATTCTCTTGTAAGGTATCTCACCGATATTACAAGAATAATAAATCAAAGCAACGTAAGTTACTACTTGTTAAGCAATGCCTTATAACCTCAATATTGCCCCAAATCTTATTGTGTAGGTATAGCCTTGGGTATAGCCAATATATGCAGGTATAAATGGAATGATTGTTTACCAAACTTAACCTAATTCAATCCCGTGGCAGCGACAATATCAGCAGACCAATAGTCCTCAATAATACCAAATCAATAAAATAACCAGTGAGGTAAATATGTACAGGGTGGCCAACTACGAATGCGAGGTACTGTATCTGGGAAACTATCAATCGTAGAGACTTGCGGCAAAAAATGTAATTACCAAAACGGTCAAGAGAAAAACCTGGAAAATATTTTCAAGTTTCTAAAATGACCACTAGGGAGCGTAACTGCAATCTTGAATCTAAAAAAGTGATGTTTCTGTGAATTCCGCTATATTAACCTAATAAAAAAATTCCACATATTTGAAGTTGAGGATAATGTAAAACTTTTTTGTTTAATGCTTTTTGCTGTATCTCTAAAAATAAAGTGGTGGGGGGTATTCAAATTTTTTTTAAATAACACCCTGTATCTGCGAAACGGCTAAGCCGATTTTAACAAACTTGGGTTAGTTCAAAGAGCTATTTTTGGGCTGCAAATGTTGTATTATTTAAAGTTTCGTTAGTTTCACATGTCGCCGCTAGAGGGCTATTTTCGACATTCCGACAGAAATGGTTAATTTTCTCAAAAAAATTAAATGCATTGATATGATTTTTCCCATGAAAAAGTAGCTAAATAATGGCTAAACAAGCTCGCGAAAACCGCATCTCGATATCTTGTTCCTAACCCAAAATATAGGCAAAAGATTTATTACTTACGAAAATCCCTTAATTTTTTTTTTTTTACTATATTTATCTCGAATTTTCTCTTTTATAAAAGTTGTGGCCCTGA
>MU181969.1:580107-607845 GCA_016904865.1 Pissodes strobi
GAAGGTACAAACTTTCTGATGCATTTATTATATATTATATGGCAAACCATAAAAAAAAGGAAAAAAAGAAGAAGAATTTGGGTACGAGATATATTTCTTGATCGAGAGTCATTAGGAGAATATTTTCATTTGAAGCCACAGCTGGATGTAGATGAACTAATGTTTTACAGTTATTATAGAATAAACAAAACGATAATATAACTAACCTGTTGGTTTCAAAGACAAAAGCCCTTTTGAATTTGGGTCACACACATTGTAGGCAAACAATTTCGTTTGAAGAAAGATTGGCTGTTATAATAAGGTACGTAAATATTTCAGAAAAATAGTTGTACAAGTTTTATTTAAAATTCCATACATTTTGGGTTCCTAGCTACTGGAAAAACTACCATTCTGCTTCATTTAAATTTCGCATAAGTCATAATTGTATAATAAAGATTGTATCTGAAATGTTTCCAATGATGCTCTGTATGATGATTATTTAAAATTTCCAAACAAGAATGACTTTGTGACGATATCAGAGGAGTTTATGAAAGATGAACATTTTCCAAACTGCTTAGGAACAATTGATGGGAAACATGTTCGAATTCAAAAACCTAATGATGGTGGATCCTTATTCTACAACTATAAGCAGTTCCATTCAATAATATTGTTAGCAGTTGTTGATGCCAAAAATCTGTTTACAATGATTGATGTAGGTAGTTTTGGAAAAAATAGCGATGGAGGAGTATTTAATATGTCAAAGTTTGAACAGATGTTCAATAATGGTTTATTAAAATTGCCTTATGACAAACCAATAAGCAATTCCGATGTCCCTTTACCATATATATTCATTGGGGATGAAGCATTTCGTTTAGCAAAAAAATTATTAAAACCATATCCTAGAAGAGATTTAAATATAGAAAAAAAGAAGATTTAACTACAAACTTTCCCATGCAAGACAAGTGGTAGAGTGTTCGTTTGGAATTCTAGCTGCAAAATTCAGGATTTTTGAATCCCCAATTGCAATATATCCCGATAAAGTTGATAATGTAATTAAAGCTGCCTGTGTATTACATAATTTTATTAGGATTGAGGAAAATACATTTGGAGAGCCAGAGAGGGTGATTTTGGGCATTTAATTGATTTACCTGATGTAGGAGGAAGAAATTTAAATCAGTCAACAAGAGAAGCACGATTAATACGAGATAAATTTAGAGATTATTTTTCAGGAATAGAAAGTACATCTTGGCAAGATGATATCATATTAAACAGAAATGAAATATAGAGTTTATGTTATAACCTTGGTTATTGAAATATAAAAATACATACAAAAAACTGCAGTCTTATTATTTTAAATTATAGTTTTTCATTTTCGCTTAAATGCTCTTCAAGGGACAAAAGCATTTCCTTTTTGTAATGACTTAAAGATCTGGGTGAGAGCTTTGCCATGTCCTCTTCCAAACTTTCCAAAAATAAGCGAATAGAGGACTTACACTTTTTTTTTCCAAATAATTCATAAAGCTTGTTTCAACCGAATCTGTTTTGTCTTGCGAGTGTATGAAATTGTGGAATTAGACTTCTCTGCATTGCTTGCTTCATCTGCCACCTCGATAGACATGGCCTCTTCTGATTCAATTTCAAGAATTCCTGTTTCAGGAGACAACACATAATGTTCAATCACACATTTCGACTTGAGGTTCACTAAAAAAAATATTTGAAAAAATTTCATCTTACAATATCACATTTTTTACCTAATATTTGAATACGATTTTCTGTCTTTCAAATGCGTGTCCAAAAATGATAGAGCGTTAAAATAAGGCCATTTTACTGGCGGCTTTGCAGATGAACCAGAAGCTCCATGCGTATCTTGCTTTTTTACTCTATATTATGTGCCCTCAATATTTGTCATTTAGCTGTGCACAGTTTAACTGCAATTTATTCACATTAAATGTAAATATATTTGAGTTTGTTAATAAAACTTACCATTTTTCTTTGGAAATTGTTCCGCAATGGATCGCCAACACTTTTCTGTTATATTTAAATTGGAATATGCAGACCTTGATTGATCATAGAGGTCTTGTTGCTCTCTTACCAAATTTATCAACAGATCTATTTCTTGAGGACTCTAGTCTTTTTGCGTTTTCATTGCGGTGACAAATAATTAGGGTTATTTTAACGAGCAGTCGGAAAATACTATTGTTTATCTATTCCATTTGTAAATATTCAGGTTATATAAAGACAAAACTATTTTTACGCATGCGCGACCGCATCGAGTGTCGAGTTAAATTCAAGCAAGTCTGAAATTCAAGCAAATCGAAGGCACGCTACAGCGATCGTTCGAACAGTGTGACAAGCTACGTAAGGTAACGGTTGTTTGATTTTTACTCGATTGAAATCGATTGACACAACTCGCTCAGTGTGTAAAATAAATTACTGCCATGAGCTTTACAGCCAAATACAATAAAAATTAACTCAATCAGTTATTCGGACACTAGCCAAATGAATTCTAAACTAAAGAAAACTAAGTATCTCTTTTAAAGGTAAGCTCGTTAAGCAAGATAGCTAGATAAATAAATGAAACGAGAATTAACGAGAACATAAACGATAGACGTCAAACGGCCTCAACTCAAATAGATACGAGGTCGGTTAAATTGGGGCAAAGTTGTGCAATTTAAGGGTGATTGACATGCCGATGCCGTAAAAAAATCGAAAATCAGCTATTTATTTTAATTTTTTTGTACCTTTGTTTCAAGAGATAAAGTAAAATAAATGTCACATTATTATTGCCACTTTTTGTCTCTACAAGATGGCAGTGTCAAATCCTAAATCCGACGTTTCGCTTTCATCAACTTCATTTTTCTAAATACGGACCTGGATTTTTTATCTAATTTTTAAAAGCCTTTGGTCTCCCAAAACCAACGATATTTCGCACTTATCAATAAATCAACAAATCTAGATTTTTTTCCATAAGAGATAATGTGTTAGACAGAGATGGGGCGATCTTTTTTGACCCGATTTCACTTATGACAACACTTGTTACCACTATCGGACAAGTGTGATACACCGTTGGTTTTGGGACATCAAAGGCTTTTAAAAAATTACATAAAAAATCCAGGTCCGTATTTAAAAAAATTAAGTTAATGAAGAGGGCATGAAAGCGAAACGTCGGATTTAGAACTTGATACTGCCATCTTGTAGAGAAGAAAAAGTGGCAATAGTAATGTGATATTTATTTTACTTTATCTCTTCAAATACAGGCAGAAGAAAATTAAAATGAAATAGCTGATTTTCGTTTTTTTACGATATCTCCGCAAGTAGACGGAATTTCCTAAATTTCTCGACGGCATGTCAATCACCCTTAAATTGCGCAACTTTGCCCCAGTTTGACCGACCTCGTATCTCTTTTAGTTTTCGAGATCCCAATGGTGAGCTTTGAATTTGTTTATAATCATTAATTAAAATGATATATCACGGTAAGAAACATACGATAATTAAGGTTAATGACCGGCAATCATTTCATTATATATTCATTTATTAAAATTATATATATCGGCAAGTTATATACGGTAATTAAGGTAAATGACCTACAATCATTTGATTATATATTCATTAATTAAAATGATGTATACCGGTAAGGTATATATGGTATTTGAGGCAAACTACTTACAGTCGCCTAGCTATAAATCCTTTAATCAATTAAGGCACTTAAATAAATTAAAATCGATTTTACATGATTCTGGTCGAGTTGTAGACACTGGTTCATCCTGCGTAGTATGTCTCCACCATGTGGTTGCGTCACCCTGACAAAAAAAGACCCAAGTACGGCTAACTGACCATAAATAACTTTAGCCATCTTAAATAGAAACACTCGCGTCGAACACACCATTAAAAAAATTAGGTCACCACACTAGTTCATCACATAACGGTTATAGACGACATGGCCGATAATTTAAGAAAAAAATAAATTCGACTTATTTTGCCTAATACCGCAACGATAGAATCAATGAGGTTCAAAAATATCAATGATAAATTCCGATACGGAAAGCGGCCTGCTCGCCTTGGGAGTTCAGGCAAGAAGGGCCATCAATTTTCTCAAAAAAGAACATATACCACCTATATCAAATGGCGCTCCAAATGGATATACCCTTAGTTAGAGTGTAAGAAATCTTTAATCTAAGGATATACCTGTCGAGCAGGTTGGTACTCCGGAAGTAAGGTCGCGAGAAGTGAGGTAGCGAGAGTATCGATAACACAAATCGACCAATAGTATTACTGTATTTAATAACATTTACAACGTTACAATATAAATAAACTAAATGCTACAATATAATACTTCTTGGGCGTAGCAATCAAGATAAAAACTGACACTGCGCACGATTATTCACCCTAAGCGGTGGGTCAGGGTACTTCAAATTCAAATTCAATTCAAAAAACTTTTATTACCACTCAAGCATATTACATAAGATGATTTTATGAAAATAATATACAAAAATATTAAGTAGGTAATGCGGACTGAAGTGCGATTACAAAACCGATAACACATAAGCGAACTAGGCGCGTATGTGGTGTCCAGCCCGTTAACGTATACTAAAACTAATACTAATAAGTAAGTATATAGCACCTCTTAATGTTAATTGCAAAATATACTATTACAAGCAACAAAAGTACGAATTGCGTATATCTATTATAATATATACGACAAGCACATAGGATGATGGGTGAATGCAACGAAACACAAACACAAGCTGAAAGGCGGAGGCAACGGAACGCAACAAAGAATATTCACTTTAGAATTAATAATTTTAAATTTTTATTCAATGTCTGCAAGATCGGCGGGGCCAAAAGTGACTTATGCTCTTTGAGAATTTAAAAGAATTTCTTTGACATATGCGATAAACTTCTTTGGTGAACATTCTTTAATATAATCTGGCAACTTGTTCCACATGTGAATTCCTAAATATTGAAAAGATTTTTCAAAACTCGCGGTACTATGATGTGGGATTGATAGTGGTGAAAAAATAAATCTCCTAAACATGGCGGATGACCTGATTTAATTACTTTGTAGACTAAGTTATACATATGACATTTTCTCCTGTTTGTCATAATATGGAATTTGAATTTAGATAAGGAGTGATATGATACCTATAAGGTATGTTAAAAGAAAAGCGCGCACAGCTATTTTGCAGTTTTTGTATTGTTTTTGATAAAAACATCGTTAAAGAGTCGCCATACATAATATCCCCATAATCTACTAGAGAGAGTACAAGCGAATCGCAAAGCAAATATTTGATATTAGATGGTAACTGATTTTTGTACTGAAATAAATTTCTTAAACGCGCGTAAGCGATCTTAACTTTAGACTTAATGTGAGAAGCAAAGCTGAGATTTGAATCGAATATAACCCCCAAATTTCGTTTTTCCGCAACTGTTGGCACGCTTGTTTCGTTAATACTAATTTTTAAATTTTCAGCACAGTTTTGCAGATGACTCCCATTTTTTGAAAAAAACATAGCACACGACTTGGAGGCATTCAGTTTTAAGTTATGGCTTTCAGCAAACAAAGCAATCCTCTGTAAATCAGAGTTTATTTTATCCTGAGCCACCTGAATATCTGTTATGTTAAATGAAATATAAATTTGGGAATCGTCAGCAAATTGCTGTAATTTAGAGTTCTCAATGCAATGGTTCATGTCAGCAACATAAAGGGAAAAAAGTAAGGGACCCAATATGGAACCCTGGGGCACACCTCCTTTAAATGGTAAAAAGTTTGAAAATGTATTTTCACAGTCCCTCACCGTTCGAACACAATCACACAATCTATAAGATAAGAATTGAAAAAATTTACCGCATTTATCGAAAAACCAAAATAGTGCAGCTTGGCCAAAAGCATTTGGTGATCTATAGTGTCAAATGCTTTACTAAAATCTAACAGTGTTAAACATGTTATCTCCTTTAAATCCTCTCTAACCCTAATATCATTGACAATACTAATAAAACTTGTTATAGTACTAAAAGACTTACGAAATCCTGACTGGCAGTCAGGAATAATTTTTAATTTATAAACAAAGTCAGTAATTTCATTATATACATGACGTTCTAAAATTTTTGAAATGACTGGTAAAATACTTATTGGTCTAATATCTTTAAAATCTGTTGGACAAGGTATTTTTCGTAAGGGGACAATTATTGACTGCTTCCATTCATTAGGGAATTTGTTTTCTAAAATACAGGAATTTAAAATATTGACTAAAGCTTTAAGGCAAAAAGGAAGGCAGATATTAAGATCTTTAATAGAAATTCCGTCACTACCTATGGCATTTGTTCCTATTTTATTTATAATATCGATAGTTTTTTGTTCATTTATAAGGCCTATGTTAAATTCCGTCTCAAAGTCACCAAATGTGTTCGTATTATAGAAATTAAGCTTCTCATGGTACGTAGAAATTATGGAACCTACCGAGCTTGAAAAATAATTATTTAAGTCCTCGGCTATATTTAGGTTTTCGGGAATGAATTTATTGTTAGTTTTTGTAAAATTCAGCTTTTTTGCATTGTTCCAGAATTCCTTACCCTTTTTTGTAGACATATGTTTAAAAAAAGTTATTTTTTCGCGATTGATTGCATGTTTAGTGTAATTTCTCAATTGTCTATAATATGCCAAGTTCGCAGGTGTTTTTTGTCGAGTATATTTCTTATGGGATTTGTCCCTTAGTTTAATTAGATATTTAATGTTACTCGTAATCCACGGCGTAAACGACTTATTCTTACATACTTTGGTTTTGAAAGGAACATATTTGTTTATTAAATAGGAAATATTATTATTAAGAATTGAAATTTTTTTATTAATATCAGAAGTGTAATAAATATTATGCCACTCTAGTTGCTGAGCTTCCTCTCCAAATACAGTCGTGTTAATACCATTGTAGTCCCGGTATTTAACAACTTTGTTACATAACTTATATTCAGGCAAATTTAAAGTAACATGAACTAGGTTATGGTCAGATATTGACTCCGATATACATGTAGATTTCGAGCTTATACATTCTAAGTTGCTACTAGTTACAATCACGTCAATAAGGGTATTTGACCGAACATTAATCCTAGTAGGATCATTTATTAGTTGTCGAAGTTCGAACATTTCTAAAAGACTCTTAAAGGTTTGCGTTGCTGCTGTTGGCCTCAATAAATCTATATTCAAATCCCCCATAAAAATTAAACTATCATAGCAAGGAACTGACATACTAAAAATATCTTCCACAAGCTCAAGAAATTTAGAAGCATTAGGAGAGGGTGGTCTGTACACATTTACCAGTAATATATTTTTTTTATTTACATTAAATCTTAAACTTATATACTCAAATTCATCTGATATATGAGGAAATGTAACTAAAGAGTACTTAAGCCTTTGCATAAATACCTACCCCGCCGCCTCGACCATTCCGGTCTTTCCTAATAAAATTATAATTAGGTATATTAAAATTCGAATTGTCGTCATCTGGTGTTAGCCAAGTTTCTGAAACTCCTAAAATATCAAAATCGTACTCGTTGGCGTAATTTAAAAATTCATCAAAACCAGTTTTTATGGAACGAACATTTAAATGAGCAACACTAAATTTGGCCACTGATTGCCGATCCTGCGAGATTTCAAAGCTATCCCCCATTGTAAAAGTCAACCCTCCGCCGTCCCAGCCCGTGCCACCCCGAACCACCATCCAATCCACCCAAATGCCGTTTCAGTTTGCAAGAAAATACATAAGAAAAAAAATACGCGATCATACGATTATGAATAAATTTATAGTAGAAAAGAAAAGCCATTCTGTGATATATAGTTTTGTTGGTTTGGTCTCTAACCTTAATTTATATTGTGTACCGAGTAAAAAAAAGAGATTAAAACATAAATAATATTCAAAAGTAATAAAAGTATCTTACATTATATGATATATACCTTTAAAAAGAATCCATAGTCCACATTAAAGGGAGATAGGTGTAAATTATCTCAGTTCCTTTATACACTTTTAGTCACTAACAGAAATCCTATCAACACTAATAAGACCTTGTAAGTCTTCTTCTGAACCCACGAACTGTTTTTCGTTATTAGCCATAACATAAATTTTACCCCGGGAAGTCCAACAGGAGTTCTTAAAATAACTTCTTACCGTTTTAAACAATTTTCCCACGGCCGGACTAAGAACTTCGGTAATTAAGAGTTTCTGACCTTTTAGGCGTTTTTTGTTGTAAAATACGAAACTAGAACTGGCCTGGGTTTAGTATCGCCGGTGTTTGTGTTTATTATTTTTTTCAGGCCTAGACGATTTAAAAAATGTATGTCTCTCTTTGTGACTTTGATACCAATGTTTGTGTTGATTATTTTAACAACAGTAGAATATAAATCTTGTTGCTCAT
Organism: Pissodes strobi; assembly: GCA_016904865.1. Taxonomy (NCBI): domain Eukaryota; kingdom Metazoa; phylum Arthropoda; class Insecta; order Coleoptera; family Curculionidae; genus Pissodes; species Pissodes strobi. Next base: position 588,490 of record MU181969.1, read on the forward strand.
GAATTCCGTGGATAAGTAAGGTATTTTGGTTTGTTGATATGGATGACCTGTCTGCTTCTAGTTTTAGCTGCGCTATCTCTGATCTTATGTCCTGTAGACTGCTAATGACTGATTTTTCGAACTCCAAAAAATGTTTCTTTAAGGCCACACCTATATCTGTATCTTCAGCGGAGTCCGTAGATGTGGATTTAGCCCTACTTTTAGCTCCAAAATCCTTTTCAAAGCCTTTTAGTTGGCTGTCAAATTTTGCCGCCATTTCTTCTAACCTCTCATTTAGCTTCTGGATTTCAATCGAGTGTTTGTTAGAAGGGTCTTCATTTTTGGTTTTAACCATGATTGTATCATACAAAGGACACTTGCACAATGTATTGATATAACTTTTGGGCACAATTCACTAGTTTACTTAATGATATTTGGTAAAAATCGAGAGACCAAATACAATCTTGCTATTCACTCAGATGCGCCATCTATATTACTTGCACGCAAGCAGAAAATGATTTAAAACTAAATCATGTAATGAGTATATAGAATTAAAACAAATGCTACAAAGTACAAATATATTATTTGAAAACTTAAAAAAAAAGAAACGGTGCGTGCTTAAGACTGCACGACAGAAGTGAAAACTTCAACAAAGTGATATTGAAAACTAAATAAAATTAACAAAAGAGTTTCCTTAATGGAAGTTTTTCTAATTCATATACAGGGTAGTAAATTTTTTTTTAAAGAATTTATTGATTGATTGATTTTTTACGTATTTAAATCAAAAACACCCACACAATATTTTTGGTCATAGTTTGCATCCAAGTACTCCTCTGTGCGTGCGAATTAGTACCAATACTTACTATACTAACACTGTAAGCGATAGAATTTTGCGAATTTTAAAAGCACCACCAATAAAGTTTTCATTCGCAAATTATGTATTTATTATTAATGTCACCAACAGGGTCACAATGTGGAATGACTTTTAACAATATTTATATTTAGACCATAAATATCAGAATAAAACTGCAATTTTTAACGGCTGTCAACTAAAGTCATAGTATATTTTTTACGAGATATTAAAAGCTTTGTTTTTATTGAAGCCAAAACAATATGACCATTAGTCATTAAAATCACATTAAACATCGAAAAACAAAGAACCTTGATCCTTCAAAATGGTTTCCAAAATATCTTGCCAGTATCGTAAGTAGCGTTTGCTCCAGTTGGAACAAGGCTTGAAGCTTTCAAATACTTTTTCTAATTTGTTCATGGTTTCTCCTAAAAATCTATTTTGAGATAGCCTATAGACCTGATCTGCTGCACCACTGCTAACAAAGGAAATTACCTGTGGAAGCAAGGATCCAATACTTAATAACCTCTTATTTCTCGTGAGTGTACGGTTTACAGAATTCTCTTCAGCAAATATAGCCTCTCTCTTGAATTTTTTGTATTTTTGTGTGAAAACTGATATTTGAGGAAATAATATCGATAAAATACCAAGAAAATGATCATCCAGATTGACGATGCTGCTGACCATGTACTTGCAGCTGGGTTCATCCATATCAAAGTCTGGCAGTCTGTAAAAGTTGATTCCGGTGATTGGTGCTAAAAAACAGAATTTTTATTTACGTGATTATTCGAAAGTAAATCAAACTATAAGAACAGTTGAAATGAGCAATGAATTTACCTTGTAAAATAGATAAATAATGTAACATTCAAAGCCAAGGTCAAAATATGTTTGTGAGCAAAATAATTGTTATAAACAAAGGCTAGAAAAGCAATAACACCTAAAACAAACAAAACAAAGTAATTTTTTGAATTACCCCAAAAACGTATGGCATAATGAAGGCGCGTTTCTATCAGAGCAAAGTATGCAGATCTGCCAACTCCTGGGCCAATCTCCTAAACAGTTACCCTGGCAGCAAAACAACCAGACGAAATCTTATTTGCAAGATTGGTAATGTGTTCTTTATATTTAAGGTCATTATCTATTGGTATACCGAGAAACTTGTAGCCAGGATAGTTCTCAACTAAGGTACCTCCAGTGCCAGTCATAGACACACCCTTCATTGTACACCCAAAGCAGATCAGCTTAGTCTCCCGAAAATTCATTGACAAGTGGTTGGCATCAAACCAACCCTTTGAAGGTCCACTGACAGAGTCGTGTGCTATTTGTGCCGTGCCAGAGCAGCGTGGTGTCATCAGCGAAAAGAGTAAATCTCCTCTGAATATCAAAAACAGCAAGGTCGTTGATATAAAGCAGAAACAGCATTGGACCCAGTATCTAGTCCTGCGGAACTCTCAATGCAACTGATCCATACTTGGAGCAGTTAGAACCCACAAACACCCTCTGACAACGCACCCACAAATAAGAGGAAATCTAGGGCAAGGTCATGCCTCTGAAACCATAAAAATGCAGCTTCCGACGCAGAACCTCATGACTTATACAATCAAAAGCTTTCGATGAGTCTCAAAAAACCGCAGCGGAAGCTCAACCCCCATTTATTTGATAATAGAGTTGGTGAAGAAAATTATACATGGCATCATTCGTGCCCATACCGTGTTGGAAGCCAAACTGAGCTTTGCTAAGTATGTTGTTTGATGTTAAGAACGATATAGCACGGCATTTGACAAGCTTTTCAATTATCTTCGATGAGGTAGACAGAGGAGAGATAGGTTTGTAGTTTGAAGGGTTATTGAGACATCCATCCTTATATATTGGTACGACCTTTGCGGACTTCGAGCATGACGAAAATGTACCCATGGTCTAGGAGCAATTATTTGCTTCTACCAGAGCAAACAAGGCAGTATGAAGTTGAAGAAAATTTTAGTGGAAATCCTATCTTCTTCAGATGAGTTTTGGTTCCTAATACTGTTGTTTTAAAATCCGTTAAGTCAGTGGGCAAAAAGAAAAAGGAGTTGGGAAAATTATTGGCTGGTAAGTAATTGATAAGGTCTATTGCGGGATTAATATTTTGTTGGAGTTGTTGTGCAATATTACATTTGCAGCTTATAGTTTTCTTGGAATGAATAATTTTAATTGTGGAAGTTTGATCGTTAACAAGAAAATCGTTCAAGTATGAAGGAAGTTGTCCTCTCTCAATACCCTCCCTGATTAGCAACCACTTCATTATTTGCAACTCATCACTTATCTGTAACATGCGGATAATCTTCAAATGGATTATCAGTAGTCACTCCATTTTTCAGTTTTTACTTTATTCTTAACAGTTGAAGCGAGGCGACGTCTTTTTGTTCTCTATTTTTTGATTTAGAAGATTGTGAAAAAATATATTCACATACCTTAAATTTTCATCCACAATTTTTATGAAAAATGAGTATAGTTCGCCCAGCCGTTGTTGACCCTCGAAACGCATGCAATTGCATGCGTTTCGATGGTCAACAACGGCTGGGCGAACTATACCAAGAAAGGAGGAAATTGGTGTGCCGCTAAAACTGTAGGGCCAATTCCAAGCAGCACAATTTTTTTTAGATTTCCATCTAATGAAGCGAGGTAAATGGCGTATGGATCACTTTCCTTACTTGCAATTTATTTTCTCTTTCACATTGTCTTATTTGATCATTAGGTGTCAACTTTGGGTCAAAAATAGCCAAGGGTTTGAGTCGGAAAGTCATACTGTTGATTATTGTCATAATAATGTTACATTATGTTCATAGCTCTTGGAAGACAAGATGTTCCTAAACGATTTAAAGTATCTTCTACATTTTCATGCTGTCCCAATGCTCTTTTGACACGCCTCATCTTCTAAAGGTAATAATTATAAAATGGTAATACGAAACAATTTTTAAACTTCTCGATGGCGTTCGAATATAGAACTTTTGACAAAATATATTTAGAGCAATTTTCCAAAAAGATAAACTCCATAATTTTCGGAATGCTCCAAAGTTAACCGCATATGGACTACCACCAGCACTGCTTCTATGGCCTTCCGATTTCTTAAGGGATCAAAGCATCCGCGTTAGTATTGATAGACATCTCTCGGAGGAATTTAAAATCAATGCCGGAGTTCTTCAAGGGTGTATACTATCTCCCACACTGTTCCTGCTCTATATCAACTATTTCTTAGACAGGAAAAACGATTCTATTTACAGCTTTGCAGATGACAGCACTCTTATATCCTCATTCATGTCGCGAACTCTAATGTCCGTTGCTCGTTCCCAAATCTGATTGTTGTCATCACTGAGGATAGGAACGCCATCGTGGAATCAGGTCATCAGGTGAGAAAAACAATGTCCAATTTAACGCAGGAAAGGCTCAAGCAGCTGTCTTCTCAAAAAAAGCAAACACCGCAGAACCTGACTTATCAATGACGGGACATACACTGACTCTGGCATCATCTAGAAGCTTGCTGGGCGTCAACGTAGAAAACATCATGTCTAGGCGTAATCACGGCACAAAAGCTAGGAGCACTCTACAGAGCAAAAAAGTTGTCTACGCCTCATCCGCTCTTAATTCTCCATAAGGCCCAGATAAGATCATCTCTGGAATACTATTCCCATGTGTGGAGCTCGGCCCCCAAACACTTGCTCAAGATATTGGACTCCATACAGAGGAGAACAGTCCGCCTTGTGAATGACCCAGAGTTGACTAAAGACTTTGATAGCCTAGAACATCGAAGAAAGGTGGCGAACCTATCTCTCTACTGTCCATACTACTACGGAAGGTGTTCGAACGAGCTGGCACTTATAATTACGCCCAGAGTGGTGCCAAACAGAAACACCAGTCAGATGCAAGCTGCTCATCAACGTACGATTCAGTTTGCGAGCACCTAGGGCGTCGCTGTTATGGGACTCCTCTGTCTGGAATGGACTTCCGATTAACGCCTTTCCCGAAAACTACATCCTACAGCGCTTCAAGTCCAACGTCCACCATCTTATCCGCACACGCACCTCAAAAAGTGGTATAGGATAGGATTCCTTTTGTGTGTGTGCCGAACATAAAAGAAGAAATCTATACTTATTTTATCCATACATTTTTTAGAAAATGAAGGAGAAGTTGCCTGCACAGGTTTTTAGCCAGACAGTGGTAGCTGGTAGCTGGCTTCCTCCAGAAGCACCTGCTCCCGTTGATTTTACTAGAAAAGTAGATAGATGTTTTTTGATTTACTAAATTCGTGCAAAAAACCAAGGCAATTTTTTTTAACAGAGCATTCAAATACATTTCTTAGACTTTACAAACAAAATAAGGTGGGTGATCCAGATTCAGTTTTGACTTAGGGAACTAAATATATTGGAAAAGGCAATATAAACGAAAGCCCTTTTCATTTTCTATCAATAGGTCAGGGCATTTAGTTGCAGGCAAAAATGCTTTAACATATATCTCAGGATATTTGCTCAGAAAATGTTTAGATAGACATGTGATTTGTGCATTTCTTACTGCAATGCTGAAGCAAATTGAACCGCAGAAAATTGGTTAGTCCATTTTAAGTCTTATAAAACCAAAGAGGGGAAATTATTTGGAAACTTGTATGTTGCTCCAAATGATTTTATCGCATTTGGGTCAGAAATTGACTCCGTATTTTTCAAATATTTCCCAATATACGCTCTGGAAAAACCGTTTGTTATAATGCAAAGATTTATTAAAAATTCGGTGTTCTTTGACCGCCTCTTTTCAGCCACCATCTATTATCTCATCTACCCGCATGGGTAGAAAAAACAAAAATGGATTCATAACTCTCAAGGTTATTCTCTCGGATTAAAATGGGGTAAACTCCATTGTAAAACAACGTACCAAACTCGAAGGTAGGAATATTTATGTCAGCATATACATAACGCAGCGACAGAGGGAACTCGAGATAGAAAAGCGGGCTGAATTGCAGGATCGATTATCTAGGGGTGAATCTAATATATACGTGAGATTCGATATTGCAAATTCCTGTAATCATACAAAAAAACTCCAACCAGCCCATGTGAGCAGTCCAAAATATTCTATATACTACCAAAATGTTCGTGGCCTACGTACTAAGCTGAGCACCCTCTTAACTTCGGTCACCTTATGTGTACATAAAATACTTGTTTTTACTGAGACTTGGCTGTGTGCAGGTATTCATGATGCCGAACTAGGTTTGCAAGACTACAATATTTACCGATGTGATCGTTCCGCTTTTACAGTTATTCGTTGTCGTTGGCACTGGAGCTAACAGGCTGCTCATTGGAGCCGTTTATATTCCATCAAGGTCAATCCGTGATAATTATATTAGTTTCTGTGATAACGTAGACAAACTATCTGAGACTTATCGAGGCAGTAAATTGTGTCTCCTCGGTGACTTTAACCTGCTAAATGCTGTATGGGAAACTTCTGATAACTATAGATCTGGCGTTATGCCCGGTCCTCTTGCACAGGCTCGGGAATCGGAATCCAACATGTATGCATACCAAAATATATTTCAAGTAAACAATGTTGTTAATTCCCATGGTTCGACTTGGTCTTTTCGGGAGGTATCATGACTACTGCGATAATTGCAGCAGAATCCATCATTCTTCCTGATGCTTTTCACCCTCCGTTGCTGATTTGCTGATTGAGGTGTATGACTCGGCCAGTCACCGGAATCTTGTTACCCGTCAGCCCTGCATTTTCTATTATGACTTTAAGTCAGCTGACTATGAATCTCTCAATCAGTATATTGGTGCACAGGACTGGGATATGGTTCTTCGGTCTAAACCTGTGGAAGAGATGACTAATACTTTCTATGACATTTTGTATGCCGCTGTCCACTGTTTTGTTCCTGTAAAGAGGTTGAATAGCAGAAAGTTCCCGAAATGGTTCTCTCACGAGCTGAAATAATTGGCGTTTCTGAAGAAGAGAGCGCACGAGGCGTGGAAGCGGTCAGGTGTGCCTCAGGATTATCGTGAGTTCTCAAGACTCAGGTCGCAGTGCAAGACTATGTCTCGGGTCTGTTACAATGATTTTGTGCGAGACCCTGAACTATCTATAGGTAGTAAACTTTAATAATATTAAGCCGTTTTGGAATTTCGTTAACTCAAAGCGTAAACAGAGTGAGTTGCCCTCAATGATGTATTATTATGATACTTTTGTTCAGGGTGGTCCAGATCTGGCGGACTTGTTTGCAGAATTCTTCTAGAGTGTGTATTCTGATAGGGAAATTGTTGTGAGTCCTGGTTCTTCCGCGTCATCCTTAACTATACCTGATTGTCGCATTACCATTTCTGCTATATATGAGGCAGATTAATCATTAAAAAAGGGTCTAGGACCGGACGGTATCCTCCCGTCTCTTCTTAGAGCTTGTAGTTTTGTATTGTCTCGTCCTTTGTTCATAATTTTTAATGGATCACCTAAAACTGGCTTGTTTCCTGATTACTGGAGGGTAGGATAAGTATATAATTCCAATTCACAAGCAGGGAGGCAAAGCGAACATTGCTAACCACAGACCCATATGCAACCTTAGCACCATACCAAAATTCTTTGAAAATCTGGTAACTATGCTACTGACTCCACAATTAAATTGTAATATCATTGAACAACAACTAGGTTTTCGTACCAAACGTTCCACTGAGTTAAATTTACTCATTTATACAGACTTTCTTTCAGAACTCTTGAACGGGGCGGTGTGGTTCACTCTGTATACACGGACTTCTCTAAGGCCTTTGACAGGGTGAATCACAGGGCCCTTTTGGCAAAGTTACAAAAGCTTAGATTACGGGAGCGCTTCTATCTTGGATCAGCAGTTACTTAAATCATCGTTATCAGATCGTTAAAGTTAATAACTTCCAGTCAGTGGAAATTGGGGTGCCTTCTGGGGTACCTCAGGGATCTCACTTCGGACCCTTGTTGTTTGACATTTTTATTAACGATATTTCTTCATGTTTCCTAAAAAGTAAATTCTTGTGTTTTGCATAAGATCTCAAGATCTTTGCGAGGGTCTCCAGCTTGGAAGACTGCTCAGGCCTACATGCGGACTTGTGCAGATTAGTTGAGTGTTGTAATGCCGATGTAATGTAGCTTAACGCTTCTAATTTTAAGGTTGTTTGTTTCTCAAGGGGTCGAAATCCTATTCCGCGGAACTACTACATAAGCGATGTACAGTTGTCAGCAGTAACAGAGGCTAGGGACTTGGGTGTTGACTTTGGTTCGTCATTGTCATTCATCCCTCATGTAACTGATATTGTTTCCAAAGCTTTGAAAATGTTGGGATTTATCAAGAGATGCACCTACGACTTTAATAACATCTCATACATTAGAATCCATTACTGCGCACTGGTTAGACCGTACCTGGAGTATTGCTCATCTGTTTGGAGTCCTCATTATGCTAGGCATATGCACAGCATTGAGCAGGTGCAACGTAAATTTGTCAGGTATCTGGCTTATAAGGCTCACATTCCTCCATATATGATTATAATACTCTATACCCTACTTTTAACCTAGAACACTTGCTTCTGAGGCGCCAACGTAGACATTTAATCCTCCTTTTTAAGATTGTGAATTCCATGGTTGACTGTGGTGATCTGCTATTTCGAGTAGGACTGCGGGTTCCTTCAAGGAACACTAGAATGACGGTCACCTTTGCACAGGGGTTTCATCGAACTAACTTTGGTTATAACAATTTTGTATCAAGGGCTGCTACACTGGCCAACTCATATCCACTAGTAGATTTTTTTGGGGTTAGCTACCCCCAGTTCAGTAGGCAACTCATCCCTGTGCGTTTACACTAAGTGAAGATGATTTATGGGAGTGTTTAGTCATTAATAATGTATCATACTATATTTGTTCATTTAGATTAAGTTTATTTAATTACTGTCAAATGGGCTTGCCCGTGAATAAATAAATAAATAAATACATTTCAAAAAAGAATTTCTGATAGCATTATCTTTAAGAATCAGAATATTTCACCCTCTAAAAAATTGGAACAGATTTAAATTTAAAAAAATAATTCTTCAAAAACTCAGAAATTATTAAATTTAAAAAGTTTGTAATTTGTTTAGTATTTGTTTAGAATTAAGTCAGGTTTCATTATTGCATAGGTTTTAAGATTACGTTAGTTATTATATTTGGATTTTCTAATCATAGTATTTTTTATAAATACATATTAGTTTACTTTGTGCTAAAACTAGGTGTGCTTTATTTAAGCTTAGGCAAATACCTAAATAAAAGCAGATAATTTTTTTTAATAGTTTTTTCAATTATTTCTTTATTTATTCCTTTTGTCTGATTATATCACTTATTGATTTTTAGTTTAAAAAATTCAAAATTAAGATAATGCTTGGAAAATTCTTATCTATATGAATCGTACACCTCCACCGACCTATACGAAAATAATTAGGTAGGTAATTAAATGAGATCAAAGTGGATGGTACATTTTGAAACTTATGTCACTGATAAGTTTCGATTTAAGGTCGTTTTGTGTATGTCTTTGTGGTTCGGTGCTATTACTGTTTTCACAAGACACTTTTGAAATATTTTCTCCTTTTTTTGAGGATAATTTTAAACAGTTGAACTAGACTAGACTAGAATTTTTTACAATCTTGCGACTTTATAATACTTTCCAACACTTACATCATTCTCTCATTAAGTTACAATGTAGTTGCAGTTTTTCTTAAACGTGTGCCCAATTTAATATACACAATTTTAATGTCGATAGTTTCTAATGTCTACTACTTACCTATACATAATGCTAGAATACAAAACAATGTCAACCGCATTGTCGATTTGCAGAAATTCTAATTCTAACATGTAATGTTTTTTGTTTATCTTTTCATGTTGAAATAAACCTGCATAAAATCGGGAAATAATCAGAAAATATCGAGGTCATTATAACATAGACCGCTTTAAATTTTATTACTAATAAAGGTTTTACTGTCTCATAAATGTGCCACAAATTAATTTCAAAGCTTTTAGCTAGAATTTACACATTTAAAGCTTATCTTATGAATTACTTTGCATAATTTACGTTTATGAATACTGTGTGACCTGCAAATTTGAACAAAAATTGATCAGAGCATAAGTTTAAGGATAATGTTTTTGTTTTTCAGGGGCTAAAGTATATATTTTAGTCCCTCGTCCAAGCAGGAATTAAAATGGTCCATTTAATCCCAAGGGACTAAAGTGCACCGCATAATTAAAAAAAAATTTATTCAACAAATTCCGTTCACTTATTTATATTAGGATCTGACCTGATATACGAGGAATGGGCATTGCAAATTAGTATTCCGTATTCCGATGTTGAATTGGGTATACAGTAGCCCCATTCTGTCACCAATGAAACCACTTTGGTTTATTATGTATTACGGGCATACCTCTAGTTTTCTAATATTAATTTTAGAAATATTTACAAAGCTGTCTCAAATTACGATATTGATAGACGGATTCTATAGATTTTGATTGATTTCCAACATAAATCAGAAAATAAATTATTTGACTCAGCCAAAAAATATGCTTCTGAGCTCGTACAAAATCATGTTTTAATTAAATCGTGGAAAGAGCATAAAATCGATATTTTAAACCCTCTGAAGGGATATAAAATAGATTTCACTTCGAACATAATGACATGTACTTTCTTATCTTAACCTTTGATGATCTATAAATATTCGCCAAATTCCGATTAAGCCGGAAGTAGATCTGCGACTTTAATCAGACTATACTCTCAATGAAATCTGCAACATTTGTATCTCGTTTCGTATAACGGTGTTGAATCAGATTCTTATCTAATATCGTCTTGAATCTCTGGTCGACTGGTGTCGAAACGCCTCAAGTAAGCATATATCTAAGACCAAGAGAAGAACGGCATTTATACTGATAGGGAAAGTGTCCTATGATGGCATAGTGCCTATGATGGCATTTAGCACCATTTCTCCCACCCGCATATGAGACAGCTTGACCTATAGAGGACGCGAATTGGTACCACAGTTTATACCGTACCCGAATTCGGGTACGGTATAAACTGTGTCGCTATGTCTTGTTACTCTGTTTAGTGCAATATTTTCTATGGTTAGTATGGTTTAGTGTGATGACAAAGTTTGGGGAAGCTAGACGTATTTTTGCGAGTGGTGCACCATCGTAGGTGTTTGGGTAAGTTTTGATGTAATTTTCTATTGTCTTTCTAACGAGTGTAGCTCGGATTACTGTAGGTATTTTTGTTTAAATTTTAATCCGATATTTCGCACATATCTAGTAATAGAATTACCGTATTGAGTTAGCGGATTTTTTCCAACAAAATTTATAATTAAAATTTATTTGGTTAAATGTATTTTTGCCTATGATGGCATACATTTGTTTTACCTATGATGGAATGGTATGCCACCATCGGCTAATGAATGTTTTAATGTAGAAAAATCTTTTAAAGGCAGAATAATGGCACCTAAAAAAATAGGCGGCAGCGCAAGGCATGCCGGGAGGGAAAAAGACATGCAAAATGCAATACGAAATGTTTCATGCAAAAATATGGGTTGGGGATTAGCCTCAAAAACTTTTAACGTTCCTTTTACCACCTTAAGACGAAGAGGAAAAGTGAGCAAAAAGGAATCCTTGGGAGGAAAGAAGCCAGTTTTTAATGCTAACTTGGAGCCCCTTCTAGTGGATAAACTAAAAGATTAGGAGAGCAGATTCTTCGGAATTACGGCAAATGAGCTGCGATATCTTGTTTACCATATTGCAGAAAAGGACAAACTTAAAAATAATTTTAATCACAAAGAAAAAAAAGCAGGTTACAAGTGGTTAAGGGTTTTCTTGCAAGAAACCCTCAAATATCCCTTAGAACACCAGAGAACACTTCTATTGCCAGAGCTCAAGCCTTTAACAAAGAAAATATAAAGCATATTTTAAGGCCCTAGATAATGTTATGGAATAAATTTCGCCCCGAAAATATTTACAACGTAGTAGACGAGACAGGGTTGAGTACCAGTGCGAACAAAGCCCTAAGAATACTTGCAACTAAAGGGCGCAAACAAGTAGGAACCATTAGCAGTGCAGAAAGGGACAAAATTTTACGTTGGTGTGCTGTAAGAATGCCTTGGGTCAATGGCTTCCACCCGCGTTCATTTTTCCTCGAAAACGATTCAAGGAAGAGTTAATGAATGGTGCCCCGACAGGAATTATTGCCTTTTGTCAGGAAAACGGCTGGATAACATCAAAGCTTTTTGAAAAATGGCTTGAAAATTTCATAGTGTTTCGAATGAATCCAAAGTGCTTCTTTTGCTAGATGGCCATGTTAGTTATAAAGAGAGAGCCAAGAAAAATGGAATTATTTTATTCTGTTTTCCCGCTGATTGCACCCACAAACTGCAACCTCTAGATGTGGGAATATTTGGTCCACCCCAAATATATTATAATCAGGAAATTCAAAACTGGCTGAGCAACAATCCCGGTAAAACAGTCACCCATTTTCAAGTTGCTGCTCTGCTTAATCGAGCACAACTAAAAGCTTGTTTACCTCAAAGTTCGATAACCGCATTTAAGGAAACTGGAATCTTTCCCTATGACTCCGACATTTGTAGTGACTGGGAATTTGCACCATCCTTGACTACCAACAGAGAATAGATCCCAGGTACAGCTATAGAAGCTACAGCTTCTCAAATAAATCCTGGTACAATAGAGGATTGTCTGTCTTCATCAGGTGCTCAAGGTGCCATAGACGCGGAAGCATCCTGCTCCAAGGATGATAACCCTAAAGAAAGCTTGTGGGACTCGGATACTTCAGATGAGTTTTTGAGGAAATCTGTTGATGCTGCGTTTCAGGTAGGATTTTAATTTTTTTTTTAATTTTAAGATAATGGTAATATTAATCTTTGCCCAAATTGGAGGACAAGAACAGTCTAAAAATTTAAACGTCGTTAATTTTACACATCAACATTTTATTTTCAGGTGCCCGCTATTTCAATATACGCTAGTTTGAAAAGAACAAGAAAACGAACGAAAGCAGGTCATCTAAATAATACTCCAGAAATACAGGTACTTAAGAAGCAAGTGGAAGAAAAACAAGCTAAAGAAAGGGAGAAGAAAGCCAAGCAAGTGAAAAGAAAAATTTTGTCTGAAAATAATAATTTAAACAAATGAGTCAAGACGAAAAGGCCATATTTGAAAAGAACAACAAAATCTAAATCAGTTTTAAATGAAGAAGAAGAAAAAAGCGAAAAAGACCCTTTTGCAGTGGAAGATGACGACGATTCTGACCAGCCTGCCTTTACTGCAACGAACTTTTTACAAGAGGTCGAGAGGTCGAGCAGAGGAATGTTGGATAAGATGCCAAGTTTGCCACCACTGGTGCCGCGCCGAGTGTGCAGGTGTAGAAAAACGGGTAAAGATGTTTACTTGTGAACTGTGTTCAATATTATTTTAGTTTTTAAATGCTTTTTAGTATTATATTACTTAGGATGAAAGTTCCTATTTTTTGTTTACTTTCTTGTTTTTATTTATTTTGACTTAAGAAATGTTTTTGTTAAGTTTTATTTATGCTTATTTTACATTGGAGTATGTTTGTTAATTTATTAAAATGATTATTTTGTGAAAAGCAGTTAGTATGCTATCATATGCCTCTGTGCCATGCCATCATAAGATAACATGTCCTATGATGGCTTAACATAAAAAAAATAAAAACCAAGTTTTATTTAAATGTGTATTACATTATTTCAAAGTACCTATACAATTCTACAGTGTGTGATTCGCCCCAACGAATTATATGACATAAAACCATCTTTGCCACATAAAGATGAAGGTTTTAATATAAATTTTTCCTTAGGGGTACCATCATACTTTCCCCTATATATACGTATTATACTGAAATACAAAATGAAAATGATTATTTATTGTTTTAGCACCAATCACTGAAGCAAGCTACTTTAGGTTTCCTAATTTCGAAATGGAAAACACAGCCTGCAAGTATTTTGTTAGCAGCCTTGTGGAACTGGATCATCAGTTTATTGGCATTTCATCGCTTTTATTCCCTGACATACTTCGAATGGCACGAAAATACGCTACGTCTCCGAACAGGCCAAAAAGAGCTGCACCATTTACCGAAGAAGATAATAATTTATATCCTACTAATCATACCCTCTTGCGAACAAAGCGACAGTTTACCCTTCTTACTGACCTAGCTAATTTAGCTGCCAGTGGAGGTGGTATGCAGCTGGTCAAGATAGTCAACAACAAGTTTCTCTCCAGGATTATGAAAAAAATAGTAAAGGTGTTCGAAAGGCTGAAGCCCTGCATGAAATGGACTAGGGGCTATATGGGTTATTGGTATAATTTGCTTAAGAGAATTTTAAACGAACACGGTAGGCTATTTTTCAACGTTTAGCTAATATGTTAGTAGATCACCAAGATGTGAAATATTTAATAAAAAACTAATTACTCAGATAGAACTTTTTTGTTTAATTTTTCTTTCTTTGAGTAGCATAAGTGTTCAATGGAGAAGAAAATAAATTAATATCATTAGCCGCGACGAAAGCAATTTCGACATCAAATCAATAGTTAGGTTTGTCGAGAGAGATTTAATTCACAGCATAATTATTTTTATGTCGCATGGGCGTAGACAGGATTTTTTTAAAGGGGGGGGGGGGGGGGGGGACCGGAAAAAGGGGCGGGGGGGGGGGGGGGGGGGGGGGGAAAATTTTGCCCAATTTTTACCCAAAAGTCGTTCAAATCGTTAAAAAAACAAGGATTCGGCACCCTCTTGAATGGCATGGCATGAATGATATGTTGCAAAATGAGTCGGTTAAATTACCACGGGGGGTCATGCCCCCTCCCCTGTCTACGCACTTGCTTCAAAGTATCGTTTAGGTCTTCATCGGTGACATTCGCTACTACAGGAGGTGGTGTAACGTTATCTTCCATCCATTTATAGAATTCCGTATAATCAGTAGCATTATAATTTACTTTTGGAACGCTAAATTCTGGAATAATTTCAAAATAAATATGCTGCTCTTTTAGATTGATTTTCAAACGCGCCTGAGACAACACCTCTACAAAACAGCAAAGTGCGATTTGGAGCGTTGATGTAGGAGGGCAGCCTGCGGGTGAAAGGGTAATCGCAAACAAGGCGCAATTGGTTGCAATGTGGCCAGATTACTACGATAGTAGCGAATATTAGGATGTCCGTATATAAAGAATGTATCTATTACATTACAATTTGTCCAATATTATAAAAAAACATATTTCCATTAGATGTTCTTTTTTCTTTTTATAACGTGGTATTTCGTAATGTATTGATTTAATTATCTAATACTACCACCTTATTCGTGCACTTTCCTAAAATAATATTTTCCTTATAGATCTGGCAACGATGTAACAGAAAGAACAAGCAAAATAGACGTTTAGTTTGCAAATTTGGCGATAATGGCTGCGGTAATTAATGTTATTTTCTTGCATTTTTCTGAAATCGGAACTATTTGTGTGCTTTCAAGTGCGTGAAACTTGTACCTAATATTTCGTTGTATATTTAGGTATACAATTTAAATTGTTAGGCGTATTTTTAAATACGTAAACCCATATATATCGGACTTAAAAGCCTGTTGCTTTTGTGCTGGTCGGCCGAGTTTGAGGAGCACGAAAATAACATACCTTTTGATAATTTTGGGGAGTTTGATGAGTTGAGTTCGAGTGATGGAATCTTGCGCGGTCCCGCTAGATGCAAATGTATTGCCTGAGACCGAGTTCCGGCGAGTTCTCGTATGACTGCCATCATCCGATATCAAGTTTTGAAAGGTATGGAATATTAAAACACAAAAATGTAGTCTTAATTATCTTTTATATTAATATCGTAATTCGGTGTGTGTTCTTAATACGAAGTCAAGACAAGACTAAAAGTTAAAACAGCCTAGTGATTCAATGATGAAAGATTAAAATAACATACATCAGCATAACAAGCATTTCCTGTGAATTACACATATATTTTCTTAATCAGCTTTCTTAGGAAGCTTTATAAACAACGCCATTTAATTTTAAAGTATATAATAGTTATTTATGTACCAAGGGTATTAAGTAGATGTTTATGCCCTGAGGGCGACAATCTTACAAACCCGAGGGCCTCTGGCCAGAGGGTTTATAGGTCGCCCGAGGGCGTACACATCTATTAATACCCGTGGTGCATACAAACTTTTATGTCATACTAGTTCGTTATTGCATTCACAATATTTAAATATTTAAAAAAATTCGAATTCAATTCAATTATTTGAGTCCATAAAGTGTACTTTATGCCCGCACGGGTAATCCATTATGTAAATGGTATCTAAGGTATAAAAACACAATAATGTATTGGTATGACCATTTTGTCTTTTATTATAAAATGGTATGACATAAACGAATATTATTTTGCTTAATCAACCAATATCAAGCTCCATAAAATGTTCTCGGGATGAGCGAAGTACATGGTATTGCGTTGGTCAACCGAATCTATTATCTTTCTTAAGGCTGCCCTTGCCTAGACGAACTGCAACACCTGCGGGGCAGCGGAAGGAGGCGAGGTATCGAAAACTAACGCGAAAGGCGGAGCGTCAACTTTGGACTCTCGAATAAATCCAGGGTCGCAACGCGAAAATTACTTTTTTCTTCAAACGTCAGCAAATCCGTCATTACTCGACTGTGTAGGCGGCCGTGAAGTTTCGTTTTTCCTCCGCCGGAGCTTTACTTTTCACTTTTCCGCCGGCGGAGGTAAAAGTGTTGTCATAGCAACATAGATACAATACAAACAGACAACAAAATAAGCGTCAACAACTCAAGATTTATTAAACTACAATTTGTATTTATCACTCAGTTTGTGACTGCATTTTTAAAAATCACTAATTTAGGAACAAATTAGTTATTATTTAATCGAATTTACTCAATAACTGCTTATCAATACGGAATTAAAACGCAATCGGAGACGCCATCTTAAAAAAATAATTATTGTTGACAGTGTCCACTGACAGCTTTATGTTACATAATTCACCGACACCGGTCTAAGCAAGGCCACCTACGACCGTGGTCTAAGTCGCCTTGCGAACCCATTTATCTTTAACAATAATTAGATATTATTACTATTAAGAGATGTTTTTGCATTAATATGTCGACATTTGAAGAAAAAACAGCATATTTTATTTGGAGGAAAAGTTACTTTTCCTCCATATAAAATAATATACTATTACACGGTGCGATAGCTGGACGTTGCATTGTAGTAGAGTGCCCGCGGCCGTTTATTTGGCTTATTTTTCGAGCCCGTGGGCACTTTAGGGCTCAAAAGGTTTGACATCGGTTTTTTGTAGAAGGGGTCTTGTAGATACTAACCCCGTTTGTCGTCAAAAAATCATTGGGTCCATAAGGGCGTAAATCAAAAAATTTCAGTTAAGGGTATCATAAAATTGTGCTATTAATTAATTACACATCACTGGAAAAAAACTGGAGAGGGATTCTGTACAAATTATATTTTTTAATAATAATTGAAAATTACGTCACGGGCACTTACGGATCCTTCATAAAAATGCGTTTTTCTCAGTTTCGTTCCGTCAAAATTTTAATAATTTTTTAAGCATTTTGTGTTCACCCCGCGATATCTTGAAAATTATTGATAATAGGAAAAAATGTTACTCTTGTTAAAATATAGAGCATAGTTTTTCTCCTGTGATGGAAGTTATTTCATATTTTAAAAAAATATGTAGAAGTCGGTATATCTGGGGTAAAACCAATATTTCAGGCTCTCCGCGTCGACCGACTGGCGCGCCATGACCGTTCATGCAGCAGTGACTTATGAAAAGCTAATCGGATGTCGTATTTTTATAATCTGTGTACGTAGATCTGTGTAGTAGTCGAGTGAATACGTTTCCGAGTGCCGATCACACGCATTGAATATCATAAGTGAAAGATAAACGTTTATACTCGTAGATTAGATGAGCGAAGTTTTCATGGTCTAGTATTATTGTACTACTAAGATTGTCTGGGATTTGGTAAATGAGCTAAAACATAATATTTGTTATTCATAAATAGAAGAAGTAATGATAAACGGTCAAAAAAAGATCGCTGTCATCGATATTTTCCTATCCCTCATACCTATACGAGAACTACATTTTCTTGGGTCTTCGGTTTTTTATATACGGAACTGTTCTTGCAGGTTCTTTGTTCCCAGGCAGGCACATGATAAAATGCATTCAACATGTTTTTTTTGCATGCACATAGCTTGCGAAGCAATTAAAAAATAGTCAAAATATCAAAAATTGCATTTTTAGTTTCTTATAGGAATTTCTGGTTTTCACCATTATTATATATTAAGTAGTACTTAGTACTAACCGCAAGTAATAGATAAAAACTGTAGGTATAGAAGGTGCTTATAATATATCTCTATAGTAATTTTCTGTTTTAGTTTTTTGCTTAGTAATTGTAGTCAATTCGTTAATAACACGATAGTCTCGTTATTAGAGCCTGCGAGTCTGAAATGTATACTAAAAACACATTTAAAAATTAAATTTAAAGTTTTATCAATGTTTTAACTTTGCATGCGCGAACGTAAGTAACATAATTTTGCATTATTGGAAGGCTGAGGAAAAATGAATGTTTTTATGTCTTCAGATTTTTTTTTCATCTAGGTATGCGAGAGCGTATCCCGAAAACGAGAATAATTAGGCGTAATTTTACACTGTTCGAAAGGAAAACTTCTTTAGAGGCGCGTTTTTGCATTTTTTTTGTGCGGGTTGAATGAGACCGAGTCGTCACGCGTCACGCTCGGATATGTAACGTAACGCTCCTTCTACTGGCATGTTCCCGTATAGGTAGAGGGCCAAATTTTTCAGGGAATGTAGCCGGGGTAAAAAGAAGATCCTGGACGAAAACGGGACCGAGTATATGTGCCTAGAGTGAATATTAGTTTTTTGGTTTATTTGACTTATTTGATTTGTTAAGTGTGAAAATGGACATTCCGGGGGATCGTCGAAAGAACAAAAAAAATCGCCTCAAACTTAGCGCTAAGAGGAAACGCCCGGGCCCGAAAAAACAAATCTAATCGGGTGTCGTAAAACTTTGTAGGGTCCTCTACCAGCATGGAAGGGGGTTTTGCGATGCATGGCCTAATTTATAATAAATTAATAGCTGATGGAGACAGCAACTGTTACAAAAAAATTCTTAACTCCCATCCTTATGAACATTTGATAGTAAAAAAATAGAATGCCGAAATCACCTACTAAGAAATTATTGTTGAAAAATACGAGAGTTAGTTAAAGATAAAAACGCAGGTCCGTTGGTTCTTCGTAAAGATATTGAGGTGAGTAAATGATGTCAAGTATGTTGGAGTTTGAAACCTTCGGCAACATACACTAAAACGGAATTTTATCCACAATACCGAAACAGAATTATTGCACTCGACGCGCGTTTCGCTAACCATGTTAGCATCATCAGGAGATGATTAAAACTGTTTGTATGTTTTAATCATCTCCTGATGATGCTAACAT
>MU181969.1:617845-629082 GCA_016904865.1 Pissodes strobi
ACACCAGCATTAATTAAACTTGTCAATCTATGATTTGTCACTGTCAAAAGTAATTTGAAAGTAAACTACACACCGTTTGCAAATTTTATTTGACATTGACAAATCATAGGTTGACAAGTTTAATTAATGCTGGTGTTTACAGTATTACCTGTTGAATTTTAATGAAAAATCAGCTGCAATTTTATTTAAATAAGTTAAGATCGACTTGACCAAAATTGTTCAAACTTCGCATCTATATTTACCATAGAGAGACCTTGAAAAAGTCTCCTTACAACTTTGCTCTAAAGTCAACAGGGGAGCAAATATTTGGGCAGTTTAAAATTTGCATGGGATTTCCTATGTTTCCAATCACGATGCACCACCCGGTATATATATATATATATATTTGTAAGTCTATACAAGATTTCAGTTAAACGAATAGGTTATGGAAAAAAGTGGCGCGTTTGCGGTTAGTTTGGGTTAGGTTTGGCTACTTTAGGGGAGCCCAAACTAACCATTAGTTAAAGCGCGCTTCATACCTTTTAGTTTAGTTTCTCCGCGCTAACCAAAACTTTAGTTTCCAAACTATCCACAAGACAAACTAGCATAGACGGCGCTATTTTGATACGGCTATTTATTAAGGGCACTTTCATTACACGCTATATTAATTCAATGTGAAAACATGGGCGCTATTTAGATAGGCTTCATTTTATACGTCGATTGATGTATTTTTGAACTGGATACTTCTTTGGCTGCATGAGAGTGATTTTTCAAGGCCGCGTTACGACGAGAGCTGGGTAAGAGTACAAAAAATATATATTCGTACGACCTACGAGTACGAGTACTCAAAAATTGCATTTGTAAGTATTTTACTCGTAAGTTATTTTATAGTGGCAGTATACGGTTACGGATAGAAATCGTAAAAGTACGAGTAAAGAGTACGAATACTTTTACAAAATTAATCTAATAATAGAGGGCTAAAAAAGAATGGAATTAAAACAAAAAATAATGTCTATAATGGTAATAATACTCATACATTTTTTAGACATGTAGGTACAAAACATTGAAAACAAAACGTTATGAAACCAAACTAAATTAAGTTTATTTCTCAAATAAAGAAATAAGAATTCTTTTAGGAAATACCTTAAAAAAACATATTAAAGTAACAAGAACAGCAAATTAAACAAATTTCTTTAAAACCGCAAGTTTTTCAAAAGTTCCATCGGACAAAGCATGCCTCAATTGCCTCCTTGGACTATTCATAATTTTGATAAACGACAAGAGCCTCTCTATAGGTGCAGATGAGGCAAGTGGAGTATTAAATTTCAACAAAAAAATTTATTGTCGGATAATCCTCGAGCATATTTAAACTGGTTCACGAATCACTATAGTATATTAAGTATCAAGAACAGTAAGGACAGTTTACCGATCGACGACAATGTTTGGCGACTGAGCGAAGCGAAGTCGCCAATATTGGAGGAGATCGGTAAACTCCTTACTGTTCGAGATGCTTATACTATTTTTTGTACGCCCACTATGAACACAAAGACATTGAGTAAGCAAATATCTTGAAAATGGTAAAAATTGTGTTTTGGATGATTATTTCTGTCCTGTAGATCCACTAAACCTTAAGTGGGTTCTGTTGTTACTATGGATACGATTGTAATTTTACTTTTTAATGTCATGATATTTGACAAACGCGTGACTATTATTATATCAGTAGTGTTTTAGAAGTATGAGTGAGTCTGGGGCCCAGTTTTTTATGTGATTGTTATCTTTACCAACAAGATAATTTCCATGGAAACAATTGTGACAACAATGGTTATCACGCAGATTATCCTCTTGGTAATACTAACAGGCACGTAAAAAACTGGCCCTGAGACCAATAATTCTGATATTGAAGAAGCATGGGAAACAGGGTGCTCTTCAATAATTCCGGAGAAATCAAAAAATCGTTATGAAAAGACGTATAAAGTTTTCAAAATGTGGTTTGAAGACAACCATGGAAAGAGCTTAAACGAAAAACTCCTGTTGGCATACTTTGATTAATTTTAGGTATTTTTTTGAGCATATTTAGAAAAAAACGAAACATTTTTTAAAAATAGTCTAGTTTTTACAAAATACTGATGTTTCAAGAAAGGGTCATCTAACGATGAGCATTTTTTCAACAGATTATATATATTTTACTTACCGTTCAGCTGAACGGAAAGTAAATTACTTACCGTCGCGTTTTTGCTTAGTAACCAGTAAATTAAACCTACTGTTCCAAAACCAAGCACGGTAAACAATCTGAAATAGCATGGGCGTACAAAAATATATCTTAAATACACTAATTCTGCTTGGTTTTTAATTAAATTTGCTTTTTCTGAAAAACTCTATTCATTCTGAGGAAAACTAGTTCTGGGAACGTTCTGAGGTGTTTCAGAATCATCAAAATCGAAAAATTCATGTAAGGAGTCACAAGCAACCTTTTCAGGGGTTTTATCTACATTCATAACATTAATAAATTTATTTACTTGGTTTACGACCATTTTTTCTATTGATTTTAGGCTTGGAGACAGTGGGTATGTCTTACTGATAACATTATACCAGCGTAACTTAAATTGAACATCATACGGGTGCTTGTTTTTTTATCGGCAACTAAAAGAATGCGACTACTCGTAAAATATACTCGGATTCTATAAGTAGAATTTTACGAATACATTTAAATTTACTCGTAAGCACGACTAATAATTATTTCAAATTAAAAATACTTATGAGTCACGAGTAGTTTTTTTATCCACAACCAAAATACGAGTAATAGTATTCGAGTACTTGGACAGCACTGGTCACGACACGCTTTGAAATTTTAGCGTCGCAAGAGGGATAAAGTATATGACTCTCTCCCTCCCTCTCTCTCTCTCACGCTTTCTTTCTCTTTTAGGAATCGGTAAAGAAGAAAAGAAATGTCAAAATTTAAACCTCTTTTAATACCAAATCTAAAATCTAAACTTGGCAATATCGCCTAGTATTTATGGGTTAATTTTCAAGTTGTTTGCATTAAAACGGGCCAAAATAGGAGAGCGAATCAAGTCTAACTTAAACTAATCCAAATAAATTAAGAGAATTGAGAAAATGCAAACGAGAAAATCGAAAAATATAACCATATTTCTATCACTTACTTGGCAACGTAGCTATAAGTTCAAAAGCTTGAGAACTACTTTTAACTCCTGCACTGCAACCAGTTAAACAAAAATAAGCTCCTGCGTCTGCGCATCTCTATTCTTTAAAATCCAAATTAGTTTTTAGTTTTACGAAAATTATAAATTTAAATTGCACTACTTACAGAATTTGTTCCTTTTTCCTTGTGCTCAAAACAACATGTTCATATTAAAACGCGGATATTTAAAAGTTGTGTATAGTTTTATGCACAAATTGGGCAATAAAGTCCATCCCAAGCATGCATTCCAAGTTCCATTAAGTTACCCTCAAAAGAAAAGCCCTGGTTCGACAGAAGATGCGAAAGAGCTGTAAGTAGGAAACAGCAAGGCCTACAAGTACTGACAGCAAAATCAGACCGCTGAAAATCGGAATTATTTTGTCGAAGCGAGAAACGAATGCAAACGTGTGAAGTGATCGTGATCGATGAAACTAAGGACAAACACAATACACAATCAAAGGATCAGGAATAAACTTTTGCAATGCTCCAGTGGCCCCAGGAATTTCTGGTCGGTAGCAAAGGCAATAAATAATACCTTTACAAAAACGTCTTTCCCACCCTTGACAGACGAACGTGGCATCACGGCGGCTGCAGTCAAGGAAAAAGCAAACATGCGCGCCAAAATGCTTTCATCGCACTCTACCTTAGACGTCTCCCAAGGCAAGGCGCTCCCCACCATATCGAACATCAACACTATCATGGCAGAATTCAAGTTTCATCACCGCGATATTCAAAAAATCCTTAAAGAACTAGATACGCAAAAGGCATCAGAACCGGACAGAATACCTGCCATTGTGTTAAAGAACAGCGCCAACGAACTAACACCCGTTTTTTCCAGGCTTTTTTTCTCTGTCTTACGGAAAAGGGATTTACCCATCTTCTTGGAAAGTCACTCGAGTACAACCTGTTCCAAAAAAGGCAAGTAAACTACGCCCTCAAACTATCGCCCAATTGCCTTACTTCCAATAATCTCCAAAGTTATGGAACGTGTTGTAGTCAATCAATCAATCAATGATGTTTATTGTTAAATATTACCTTATTTGTTTTACATCTTAGTGCTAGTTTAGAATTATTGCACCTGAGGTTATGCCTAGCGTTGTTCCTACATCGCTGTGGCCCTCAGCTGCAGGATCCCTTAGGGGGATGCAGATGTTATTCTTAACTTATATACTAAGGTATGTGGTATTGCGTTGGTGTACTGAGCTTTACTTGGGTAATCCCTTCAAAGCCAATGTTGTTATTAAAAGCGAAGCTACTAGTTTGATTGTTGAGCAAATACTGATAGTTGGTTATACTTTTGCCTGGTTATTATGCAGGGAAAGCTGTTCAAAAACCCTGCTTAAACTGCTGAATGAGCAGGAGGACAGAATGCTACTATTTACATATGTACAACATATAATCGTGAAACAAAGAGTAGACATAAACGTTGGGGACTTAGAGAGCTAAGTCTATTCAAGTACGATTGTCACTATATCAAGGCGCCTTGGCCGGACAGCACGAGTCCGGCTACGGAGTCAAGGAGGTGGCTTGAAGTACCGTGAGCATATTTATAGGCGTTGTGGCGCCTTTAACAAGCCCCTCCCCCATGTCCGAACACGGTAGGCGGGCCAATCAGGAATCAAGCAAGTCATACTTACTCCCATACTTGGCGATGTATTATTCCTGCTCTCCTGATACTTCTGATATGCAGATTTCTAAAATTTCAGTTAAGAAAGTTATTTAGAAAGGTTTGAAAGATGGGATGAAAAGTTGATCTTCAGCAAGTACATTCTCATTAGATTATGACTTTATGGGGGTTTAAGTTGCTTATAGTAAAGCGAGATTTCCCGGTATATAGTGCCGTAAGTGGTTCGATGCTCGGGGCTGTATCTGATGTCGGCTATATGTTCGGTAAGCGGGGATCGTATTTGATACTCGAAGAATCTGCATGCCTGGTTGTCGGTGTACTCCTCGACGTATTCAACTCTAGCCCAGGCATGCAGATCTTCAACCCTAACGCGATCGTTCAGGGTTAACGAGAACGCCGCGCGTAAGTAGTGATTTTGCACTACTTGCAGCCTTTTCATGTGAGTTTTCGCCACCGAGCACCAAACCGGTGCGCCGTAGAACAATGCCGGTCGAATAAAAGTTTTATAAATGTTTAATATACTAGCCGGGCTTAGGTATGATCTAGCAGTAATTAGGGTGCAAAGGCTCTTTTTTATGATCGCATTTCTGGCGATTATAGATTCAATGTGCTTGCTGAAGTTCATCTTATCGTCAAAGATAATGCCGAGATATTTGGCTTTAGTTTTAGCCTGAACTGCAGTATTTCCTATTATGAGAGGTGTAACGTCCACGTTCTTGCGCTTTCTGGTGATTATTAGCATATCAGTTTTAGACGCATTGAGTGCTACTTTCCATCGCTCATAATAAGGAACTAGCACATTCATGTGTTCATGCAGGTTATGTTTAGCCACCTCTGCTATAGGATCCAGGGAATAAATCGCTGTATCGTCAGCGAAGAGGGCCTTATGGGTATTAGGATGTGACTGGATATCTGCTATATAAAGATTGAAGAGTAGCGGCGAATGTACCATACCCTGTGGTACTCCTGCTAGCAGGCGTCTGCTGGCAGAGATTTGGTTACCAATTCTTGTAGCGAAGGTGCGTCCGGCAAGGTATGACTCTACTAGGGCTGTCCAATACAAGGGCATACCGTATTTAACCAGGAGTTTATACAGGAGCCCGTCGTGCCATAACCTGTCGAACGCTTTCTCGATATCAAGAAGTAGTAGAGCAGTGGATGGACGCTTATTGAAGCCTTCGTGTATGTCGGACGCAATTTTCGCGGCGAGCATGGTAGTACCGTGCCCTTCGCGAAAACCGAACTGCTCCTGTCGTAGGATTTGTAGTTCTTCTGTTACCCTGTTCAGCCTCGGTAAGATCAGCCTCTCGGCCACCTTTCCGAGGGTGTTCAGTAGCGGACGGTACGAGGAAGGGAGGGTCGGGTCTTTATCCGGTTTCAAGAAATGTACCACGCACGCTACCTTTCAGGGTTTAGGAAAGTGTTGTAGCCGTATGATCGCGTTAATAATTCGCATATAATGGATGAGGGTTTTTCTAGGTAAATTTTTTAAAATAATATTCGGAATGTTGTTTGGACCGAGCGCTTGGTTTCTCGGGAGATAACAGAGTACTTTGCGGATTTCCGCTGCGGTAGTTCTCGTCTGTCATACACCTCCAGAAGAATAGGATACTTTCGTTGGCGAAAGATGTTTATCACACTGGTGTAACGCTGTTGTTCAGGCAAAGTATCGGGCGACTCGCTGTAGACGCCCCCCAAGTAGTCCGCAAAAGCTTCTGCCTTACCTTCATCGTCAATGTGATCTAAGCCACGATGCTTTATTTCAGGTATTGGCGTGAAGCTTTCACGAACTCTCCTGGCCAGCTTCCACAGCGAGCCGTCTCTCCTGTTTACACCGTTTATGAAGTCCAACCATGCTTGGTTTCTATGATCGCGTATTTTAACCCTGATCTCCTCCGTCAGTGTATTAATACGTGCGGCTCCCTCTCTAGTCCGATTTCTCTGCCATCTCCTTCGAAATCTGTTTTGGAAAGGTGATGAGATTGAGGATTGGGTCGGCTAGGGATTCTGTTCTAGGGCGAACTGTGACTCTAGGACACATGGCATGCGTTGGATATTTGAAGGTTACCTCAGCAACTACCCAAGTACCTCGAGAACAACAGAATAATCAGCGATAATCAATACGGCTTTCGCAAAGAGAGATGGTTAGGAGATATATTGGCCTATGTCACTCATATATGGAGTAAGGCAATTAAGAACTACGGAGAATCTCGAGCGATTGCGTTAGATATTTCGAAGGCATTCGACAGAGTTTGGCATGACGGACTACTCAACAAACTGCCGTCCTTGGGCTCCCAGCCTCTCTCTACAGCTGGCTTGCCAGTTTCCTTAAGAACCGACCTCTGCACGTTGCAGTTGATGGACACATCTCAGACACATTCACCATTAACGCGGGCATGCCTCAGGGCGCAATACTTTCACCAACTCTGTTCCTCATCTATACCAATGACCTACTAACCGAAACGAAAAATCTTGTTTACAGTTTTGCAGATGACAGTACCCTTGTCTCCCAATTTAGATCAGAAAACCCTTTACTAGTGACTGAGACTTATTACCGCAGACAGGAGCAGATTACAGCAATTAATCAAGACCTGGAGAAAGTTCAAACTTGGGGCGACAGAAACTTGGTCCAGTTCAATGCAGCAAAGACCCAAGCAGCCACGTTTACCAAGAGGGTCAATACGGCGGGCCCTGACATCATTATGGCAGGATCGATAATTCCTTCATCCTCGTCAATCGGACTGATGGGTGTCTCGGTCAACAGCAGTATGTCCTGGCATGACCACGTTGCTAACATCGCAAAATTAGCCTCCCAGAAGCTTGGTGAACTATTTCGCAACAAAAAACTACCTACACCGCAGCAGTTGTTCTTGCTCTACAAAGCGCAAATAAGGCCGTGCTTAGAATATTGCTCACACATCTGGTGTGCCGCACCAAAGCACACCCTAAATCTGTTGGATTCCATTCAGAAGGAAGCTGTGCGTCTTGTCGGCGACCCGGAGTTGACCCGGAATCTGGATAGTCTGGAACACCGCAGACATGTGGCCGAGATGACCCTGTTTTACAGATACTTTCACGGCCGATGTTCCCAGGATTTGGCCCCCATCTCGATGGGCCCGCCTCATCCCGCCCCTGGCAACGCCTGTTAGAGTGCACCAGTGCGTCGTACAACTGGAAACACCTAGAACATCGCTTTACAAGAACTAATTCGTCTGTGTGGAACTCACTCCCTGGACCTCTGTTTCCCCCTAATTACAACCTGCAGCTATTCAAGAACCGTGTCAATCAACATCTTTGCACGCACCGCTCGTCGAGTGCCATAGGATCTCCGTTTAGTGTGTGTGCCACTAACATAAAAAAAACAAAAAAAAACAAACTCGAAATCTATTGTAATTAATCGCCGATTGACTGATTATCAATTTGACACAACGCTGCTCCATTCATTTATTATTTTCTCAAAGCCTGCTTGATACTTGATACTTGAGTGTATACGATCGTTATCGTTGGACTTTACCAAAGTGCGTTCAGTAAAAGGTTACAGAGTACACATTTCTGTCACAAAGTGCGTTCATAAACATTGCACTGGTATATCTTTCAGATTAATTTCCATGCGTTTACAATAATAATTATTGCTTTTTGTAGTTAATACTTCTTTGGCTGCGTCACGACACGCTTTGAAATGTTCGTCTCGCAAGACGGATAAAGTATATAAACTCTCGCTATCTTTCTCTCTTATGGAATCGGTAAAGAAGTATTCACTTCTATCACGTGTACTGTGCTACACACGACTTTTTTTCCAGGTATGAAACGTCAGAATCGAATTGATGCAAATTCAAATTTTGGCTTTTGGATCTAGACGTGCAATTTTAAACACCTGTTCATATTTTCAATAATTATCTAAGTGATGACTAGCGCAAGCCGAAACGTCGAATTCAAGTTCTGGGACCGCACTCTTGTAAAAATAGGAAAGGCAGTTGGGATTACTTTGCCTTATCTTATCAAATAAAACCAGAAAAATTAAAAAGGAAAAAACATTTTTTTCGGATACATCAAAGCTCAATGTCCCAATATCGGGGTCCGATATCTCAAAAACTAATATACACTTCATTGAGAGCTTTTGTTCAGGACCGGTATTCTCGAGTCATTGGAACAACTCTCTCATGAAGAGAAGGTGTAGTAGGGATGTAACATCGATTTGTATTTGATGAAACAATCGCGTATTTGAAGAATACTATTATATCCCCCCTTCCACGTGGGAGCTTTTCCAATGACTCATATGTATATTAATAATAGGAAATGCTTGTACAGGAAGTCTTTAAACTTGAAACATGTACTCATTTTATTAGGTGTTTTTCTGACTGGTAGTGATCAAATAATAATTATCCAATGAAGGCAGTAATACAAGTCAAAACGATCGCAAAATAGAAAAATGTTTCCATAAATACAGATGGTGGAAAATGTTGTTTCTACTGGTTTCTGGCAATTGCAGAGGGAGAATCAAATATCCAAATAATTGCAAATAATACCAAATAAATTAATATGATTTTACAATTTTATTTTACACCATGCAACAACTGGATCGGTCCCAAATAATTCAAATAGACCAGCAGTAACATAACATTTGCACCAAAATGGTTTTCGTGAGATCTGGTGGTAGTTCTTACCACAACTTTCGAAGTTGCCATTAGAACGTCTGCTGATTTTTCTTGCTTCGCAATGGTTCTCTCCTTGACGATACTAACGAACTCAGTAAATTTTACTTTCTTTACATCAGCATTAATTAAAATATTGGTAGTCTTTGATGTAGATGGCATAGTAATCGATTGAACACTCGCGACAATAACTGGTTTGGTATTGATTCTCGCTTGCCCTGTTAAAGTTTCAGTTTCAGTACTAACTTTCGTAGTTGCCATTAATTCAGATGTGTCCGCATGATTCAACTTTATGTTTTTCAAAATTTTAGCTTCGGTAATAACATTCGATGTTGCTGTCAATACAACTGCATCTGTACCATTCGACTTTATGTTGCGGGTAGTATTTGCTGGTGAAATTATTGCTGGAGTTGTTTCAAAGAGAGCCACTGGCTTATTTTGCCCGATAGTGGATGATATATTGGGAGCTGCAGTTGGGTCAACTCTACTTGTGGTCTTGAGCGTTGCAGTAATCAATTCACTAACGTTCGAAGTTACCATTGGATAAATATTGGATGTAAAATTTGAAATTGAATTTGGCTCAGGCACCGTTGTAATTGTAGCATTAAAATCCGTATCCGATAGCGAGACTTTGGTAGAGATGCTTTGTTCGGGTGTAGTGGTTGCATTTGTTGAGCTTGTTGCTTCAACTGGACTTGCGACACTTGAAGTTAAAGTATTGGATATTGTAGTTTCAGTGCTCAAAATTAACTCGTTTGCACTCGCAGAATTAGCAATTAGGGGTGATTTAGTGAGCCTTGTATCAACGAAAGTTACTTTTGTTTGACCTGAAGTTGAAGAATTAGTATTTCCTGCTGAAATTGTTTCATTCATTTTTATCGTTGCTTCAACTGGTATTGCGAGATTCCTAGTTGATACTAAAGGGGATATAACAATAGATATTGGTTGGCTTGCAGTTGAAGACGTTGCATATCCTGTTGAAATTGTTTCATTTATTTCGATCGTTGCTTCAACTGGCATTTCGAGATTTCTAGTTGATACCGGAGAAGGTGTAGCTATCGAAGTTGGTTGGATTGCAGTTGAAGAAGTAGTATATCTAGTGGAAATTGCTTCGTCCATAGTGATCGCTGCTTCAACTGACATTGCAGGATTTGCAGTTGAAATATGTGACGATGTAACAATCGGAATTGGCTGGCTTGTAGTTGAAGAAGTAGCATATCTTGATGAAATTGTTTCGTTTATTGTAATTGTTGCCTCAACTGGCACTGCGAGATTTCTAGTTGATACCAAAGGGGGTGTAACAATCGAAATTGGTTGGCTGGTAGTTGAAGAAGTAGTATATCGAGTTGAAATTGTTTTATTCATAATGGGCGTAATAATCGAAATGGGCTGGCTTGCAACTGAAGAATTAGTATTTCCTGTTAAAATTGTTTCATTCATTTTGATCGTTTCTTCAACTGGCATTGCGAGATTTCTAGTTATTACCACAGGAGGTGTAACAACCGAAATTGGTTTGCTTGCAGTTAAAGAAATAGGATTTTGAGTTGAAATTGTTTCATTCGTGGTGACCGTCGCATCTACTGGCATTGCTAGATTTGTAGTTGAAACCGGGGGGAGTGTAATAACAGAAATTGGCTGGCTTGCATTTGGAGAATTAGTATTTTCTGTTGGAATTATTTCATTCAATTTGATTGCTGCTTCAACTGGCATTGCGAGATTTCTAGTTGCTACCAGAGAGGGTGTATCAATCGAAATTGCTTGGCTTGCAGTTGAAGAGATA
>MU181969.1:629092-650469 GCA_016904865.1 Pissodes strobi
TTGCTTCAACTGGCATTGCGAAATTTGTACTTGAGACCGGAGGGAGTGTAGCAATCGAAAGTGGTTGGCTTGCAGTTGAAGAAGTAGTATATCCTATTGAAATTGTTTCATTCATAGTAATCGTTGCTTCAACTGGTATTGCGAGATTTCTAGTCGCTACCAGAGAGGGTGTATCAATCGAAATTGGTTGGATCGCAGTTGAAGAGGTAGGGTATTCAGTTGAAATTGCTTCATTCACAGCAATTGTTGCTTCAACTGGTATCGCGAAATGTGTAGTTGAGACCGGAGAGGGTGTAGCAATCGAAAGAGGTTGGCTTGCAGTTGAAATTGTTTCATTCATAGTGATCGTTGCTTCAACTGGTATTGCGAGATTCCTAGTCGCTACCAGAGAGGGTGTATCAATCGAAATTGGTTGGATTGCAGTTGAAAAGGTAGGGTATTCAGTAGAAATTGTTTCATTCACAGCAATTGTTGCTTCAACTAGTGTCGCGAAATGTGTAGTTGAGAGCGGAGAGGGTGTAGCAATCGGAAGAGGTTGGCTTGCAGTTGAATTTTTTTCATTCATAGTGATCGTTGCTTCAACTGGTATTGCGAGATTTCTAGTTGCTACCAGAGAAGGTGTATCAATCGAAATGGGTTGGATTGCAGTTGAAGACGGAGGGTATTCCGTTGAAATTGTTTCATTCACATCAATTGTTACATCAGCTGGCATTGCGAAATTTGTAGTTGACACCGGAGGGCGTGTAGCAATCGAAAATGGTTGGCTTGCAGTTGAATAAGTAGTATATCCTGTTGTAATATTTTCATTTATTTTCATCGCTGCTTCAACGGGTATTGCGAGATTCCTACGTGCTACCAGAGAGGGGGTATCAATTGAAATTGGTTGGCTTGAAGTTGAAGAGGTATGGTATTGAGTTGTAATAGTTTCATTCACAGCAATTGTTGCTTCAATTGGCATTGCAAAATTTGTAGTTGGGACTGGAGGGGGTGTAACAATTGGGAGTGGTTGGCTTGCAGTTGAGGAAGTAGTATGTACTGCTGATGTTGTTTCATTCATTTTGACCGCTGCTTCAACTGGCATTGCGAGATTTCTAGTTGCTACCAGTGGGGGAGTAACAATTGACATTGCTTGGCTTGCAATTGAAGAATTACTATTTCCTGTTGTATTTGTTTGGTTCATTTTGATCATTCCTTCAACTGGCATTGCGCGATTTGTAGTTGAAACCAGAGGAGGTGCAACAATTGAAATTGGCTGGATGCCAAGTGAAGAATTAGTATTTTCTGTTGTATTTGTTTCATTCACTTTGATCGTTGCTTCAACTGGCATTACGAGATTTCTAGTTGATACCGGCGGAGATGTAACATTCAAAATTGGTTGTCTTGCAGTTGAAGAAGTAACATTTAAGGACGCTTCAAGTGACATTGAAGCTACTTCTATTTGCTTGTCAGTAGATACTACAACTGGAGAAGGAGTGAACTCCACCCTATTAGCAGGGTTAAGATTTCTAGTAATTAGGTCGCTAAGATTTGATGTTGTGGATGTAAGATTTGAATCAGCGTTTGCTTCACTTACGATTCCCTCAATTATAGCTTTAGCAGTAGAACTTATATTCGATTGCTTGACTTTCGTTGTAATATTTTGTGTTAGGGGTGTAGTATTATTTTCATTTACTATGATCTTAGTGTCGACTCGCATTGCAAAACTTGAAGCTGCAGTTGGCTGAGATATTGATGTAACAGTCGTTGATGTCGCAGTTGCATTCGTTTTGTATATGGTGTTAAAAGTAGAAACTTCTTTTAAAACACTGGCGATATTTGTATGTGAAGTTGACTCAGTTGTGGCAACTACCTTAGATGCCGTTGTTGGCGGAATCGTTATTGGTCCGTTTGTAACATCGGTCGTTGTAGCTGACCCGTTGTTGGTAGAAACAATGGGAGCTGTAGTAGGCTCGGCAGCAATTGTAGCAAGAAGAACTGTAGTTGACTGAACTGTGGATGCAACATCATTCGTTGTGGTTTCTTCAATGTTGGCTGTAACAATAAAAATTACAGTTTGTTTTGTTCTTATGCAGGCAGATGCAAATAAGTGCGCACCATTGATGGTAACTCCGTTATCATTGACGATATCAATGCTGGAGAATTCAAATGAATTTTTAGGTTAATTTTGGGGTCAAATATTTTTCGGACGAATAAAGAAATCGATACGCGGTTTACAGGATGTGATAGAAAATTTAATTCTAAACACGAGTGGTTTGAAAAATCTTACTGTCTACGAGGTGTAAAACCCAAGTGCTTATTATCGGATTTACACACACAAAAAAAAAATATTTATTTTAAATGTCATTATCTTAATCTCTTGTTTATGAAGACAAAATTTCTGAAATTTGTATATACCCTTTTGTTTACGAAATTTCTTTTTTTAACCGTGATAAATTCAGTTCTTTTGTGTTAGTAGACTTTACGCCCCAGATCTACCACTTTTGCAATGAGTTGTCCCTTACTTCGTGGTGACCAGTGACCAGTGTACCAAAATCTTAGACTATATATTATACTCTGAGACCAAAACCTACTCTCTCTTTGTCAAAGAAGAGGTCGAGCCAAGTCTTGAGACGCGTTTTAAGATAACACTTGGAAGCAGCCACGGTCAACTGTTTTTGGGATCCGATATTCCGTTTCCGATTGATTTCACCAAATATGGACACATTCTTTTTGAAGGTCTTTCAAATGTTATTGAAACTTGCCAGAATCGGATCGGAGTATTTTTTATGTGAGTATATTTTTGAAGAAAACGGTTTATTTTGGGTCGTTCTAAGGATCGACAAAACCGAGACTACAGTTTGATGGAGAATTTCGAGGAGAAAATCTCACTAAATGCTTCGCTGTTTCTAAAATGTCGGAAAAAGTAAAAATATCGATTTGTAGGTCCAAAAATGAAGATTTTAATTTTTTTTCTCGAAAAATATTGACCTAGTTAAATTTAAACTTTTCGTTGTTTTCAGTTTAGACCTGACACGTCACCAAATAATTTTATTATTTATTATCGAATAATTTGGAGCAACCAAACTTGCGTACATTAAAAAGGAGAGTTTGGAGTACACAATACCATAGAAAATATATGTGTAACTATATTTTCTGTGACAATACACATACTTATCAAAAATTAGCAATGTTATGAATGCTGATTTTTTTTGAGTTTGAAAATCTACTTCAGGCGTACATGCCAGCCAAAATATAGCTAGGTATTTCCCAGATTTGTAAACTTCGATATCTCTGTTATAAAAAAGGTTTATAACAATTTTCCGTACGAGATTCGGAAACACGAGAAAATTGATGTTAAAGGAAAACATGCAGAAAATCATAAAAAAATATTTAAGTTTTTTTTTATTAGATAGCTTTGCTTTTGATGCATTATGAGAAATTGGAAGTAATGCGTCTTCCAATATTTTGGCATGACGTTACGATTAAAATGATTAAAATATGTAGCAATTTGCTTGATATCTCATTGAGAAAGGTGTGAAGCTGAAAAAATGGGTCAGGATGGGAGAATTTGGAGTTTATCAAACAATAAGCAGTGGTTTCTGCCTATTTTGTGAGAGGATTCGATGTAAAGTTTTACTTTAAATATCGAAGTCTATAGCCTTTGTGGAAAATACATTCAAAATATTCGTTCATATTGGAATTATTCGGCTTATTTCGCCAATTTTTGTATTGTACACAAATTATACAAAAATATTAATTATTGTGTTAAACTAGGACCTGATAGGTAAGTGCTATTTCTTACACAGTTGTTGCCCATTGAAGTTTTCACTTCTGTCGTGTGCTCTTAAGCACACACTGTATTTTTTTAGAAATGATTCGGGTTTTCCTGAAACAACTCAAGATTGAAATTAAGAAGGGAAAACCCATAGATTTGTTGAAAGAATTAAAAATCTATTTATTGCAAAATATGTGGAGCTGACATTTACAGGGTTTTAAAAAACCGAAATATCAGATGGAAGAGGAATACCAAAATGTGAGGAATTGCGTCTTCCATTAAAAAAATATATTTTATGTGGACACGGTATTTTTATCTTTGACTATAAAGTTAACCAAAAAAAAACATGTTCCGCATGAATTGTCTAGCAGTTTGGTAGAATTTTTAACTCGGACTAAGATAGAAATATGAAAAAAAAAATCAATTTGGTATCGCGGTTTTGAGTTTTGAAGCAAACTATCATTTCATAAATATATTATATTTTTTCTAATATAATAAAGTTTATAAGACCTTGCGTTATAACATTTAATGCGGATAAACTTTAATTAATATAATATAAATAAGTGCATAGAAATAACCTAGAACATAAACAGAGCTAATGAACTTAATTTTACAAATCTGGGCCTGTAGAAGTTGCTCAAAAATATTATATAGTTCTTTTTTTGGCTTGATTTTGTGAATGGCTCGAATAGTTTTGTCATCAATTTGTTTGATCTCTCCTCTAACTGTGTTTTTAAGGCGGTAACTTCTCATCACTAACCCATACCACAGTTTATACCGTAACCGATCAGTTGCACAACGTTGAGGCAGCACCTTGTTCTTATTTTGTTTTTTGGCTTTGCTGCAAGGCAATACCAGAAAACATTCTCTGGCAATACGCCAGCAAATTGAGAGAGATCCAGTACGACGAGTCGGAACACCTGGATCCCTCAATCTGTATTATGACTACGACACGTTTCACTTTATTTTAAATATATAAAACATTATTTCCCATTATGGTTGAATATGTGAGCATTTCCTCGATTTTTTTCAAAAACGTAGTCTTTAGAAACAAACAATATTAATAGTATTTAGTCGGTATACTTAAGATTAGAATTAATTAGTCTCCTATTGACACATTTATTAAGACAAGGACTGTTGTGTAAATTTATTAGTTTTCAGGTCGTAAAATAATGTCAAGTGTGTGTGAGCATTCTACGAATTTGAGTAATCAACCCTCCTTTACACGGAGCCTGGGATAATAGTGCCAGGCTAGTAATTTATCACGTATTTTGTAAGATATTTAGAGTTTTATGATGTAAGGATATCATGTTACTGTTTAGAAATACTAAAAGAGGGCCTGTCAAGGGTTTTTTCGGGGATTATTATTCTGTTAGCCGTTCTTGGCATCGGTCGAATTGCTGTACTAAGGAGAACAATAGATCCTATACCGAGTTACGGAGTGTTTTATTTAATTAGACCGAGGAAATAAAGGTGTAGTTCACATATATATTAGTGAGACAAATACAACAAAGGACAATAAAACTCTTCTCGCTCCCGCGCAGTGAAGGAGCTGCACACAAGGTACTGCGTCAGATGGAAGGGATTGGTATTATTTATTATAAAATGGTTTTACCTAATGAGTACCGCTGGAACTAATCAAAACAGAAAGAAATTAGATATTTAAATTTAGACCTGTTTAAAGCTTGATATTATTGTAATTTAAAAAGGCGATTATCAATTTGCAAATATCCGAATTTATATTAGATAGGATCGTAATCATATTAAAAGGAGGACTAACACCCATAACTCTGAACTCTTCATACATATCCATATGAGGAATAAAATTTATGGGACATTCTAGAAATATGTGATTTAAATTTTCGGTTGAACCACGTTCACAAAGCGTATCGTTACGTATACCAATTTTAAACAGATGCTCTCTAGTTAAACAATGGTTCGTACGCATTCTAATAATAGTTGTATTGTGGCGTCTACCTATAAATGGAAATTTCAAAAACCATTTGGAAAAATGGAAGGATTCATTATTTGAGAATAATGTTTGCCTTTAAATTGACAGCTCTTTTTCCATTTATTATCAAACTTTTTATATATTACTTTTTTAATTGCATTGAAACATTCCCCTTTATTCAGTTTAACATTTTTTGGTATATTCGGATGCCTCCCAATCCTAGCCAGTTTATCAGCTTCTTCGTTACCACGAATATTTGAGTGTCCTGGAATCCAGGACATCAAGATATTACAATTGATATTATAAGCTCTAAGCATCCTATTTTTTGTGTCCAGAGTGATATGATCATTTGCAGTATCTATCTTAGTATTAACGAATTTTTGAATAGCACTGAGTGAGTCCGAATAAATAATTACGTTGTTGAGTTTCTTATTCTCTGCAACTATTAACCCTTCATTTATGGCCACCATCTCAGCTGTTGAAATACACATCTCCCCAGGGAGTCTTGAGGAGAACCTAAATTCAATATCCGGGAATACAAGCTCCAAATCCAACCCGTTTATCATTTTTTGAAGCATCGGTGTATATGAAATTAAAGTTTTGCTTAAATTTATCCGTGGCAGCACTGGCAGCTCGAAAAGCCGAGCATCTATATCTCCTCGTTTTATAATAAGTTTCAAGTTTTTTACCGCCATTGATTGCGCGAAATATTCATGTACAAAACAGGGATACTTGGGACTTGTATACATTTTGTTAATAAAGGGAATACATTCTACTACTTATAGCCTGAGTTAGAATAGGGTGTGAATTTTCATTATTTACGCTGACGTCATTCAAATAACAATTTCTTAATTTACGAATCAGCTCGGAGATTGCAATGATCTTTGACAAAAATTTGACAGCTAACCATTTTCTTCTACTAGGTATATAAATCTATTTCCGATGCTTCGGCAAGCAGAATGTTCATCGGCGTTGATTTCATACATCCTAGACATATTCTAAGGCCTTCAAACAACATCTTATCTAATCTGGACATATTACACTTGCTTGTTGGGCTTATGAACACTGACCCATAATCTAAATCGGATCTTACCAAAGCATGGAAAATCATTAACATCGTTTGGGGATCTCATCCCCACTAAACTCTTGTAAAATATTTTAAAATGCAATTATAAGATTTTTGCAGCACTACCGCCAAATATTTTAGTTGATCTTTATACGGAATAATAATGTTATCTATGCTGATCATTGGATTAATACATTTTGGCCGATTTCCCTTTGTAAACCATAAAGCTTCACATTTCTCAATGGACAGCGATAGATAATTTTCTTTTGACCAAGAATTAACTTTAGCTAATGCCACATTTATGTCTCTGACCATGACCTGAATGTCTTTACCTTTGATGAAAATGACTAAATCGTCCGCATAGCCTATAATATCAATACCTGGTGATACCAGTTTAAATAGTTCATTTATATAAATGTTGAACAGAATTGCACTTAGGGGTGACCCTTGCGGCAGCCCAGCGGTAGTCCAAAAAGGATCCAATAATGATCCATCATTCCTTCTAGAACATAATAATCTGTTTGACATAATTCTGAAAATGCCTTTGATGTAAGTGAAGACAAATTCTATGTTTCCATGCGATTCTCATATTTCGCGCATGCGTATTATTAGTTGGAAACGTCAGAATTATACGACCAGCTGTGGGATGTGGACAGGGTCGAACTAGGATCCAATATAAAAAATTCGCGAAAGTAGTCCACAAAAAGCACGCCAAACAAAGCCGACTCTTGACCAAACAAGATGGAGTTTTCGCTTTTCGGATTCTTTTCAATCAAAAAACTTTTCCTGTCGCCCCGCAGAAAATCAATAATCGCGATCTCTATGAATACAAGCAAAATACAAGCCTGTTGCGTGCCTCCTTTTACGGTTAATTCTCGTCAACACTATCTATATTTCTTTCCCCTTACAGGCGATATCTTATTGAAAAGAGACATACATATAATAATATGCCGAACTGATGCTTTATTCTTAAAGGAAGCGTTCACTCATTGAGCGCCGGCGCAAGATAAGTATTCGAAGCTTTCTTATTGGTTGAAGCGCTTGGCTTCAAAATACGTGGAGAGTTATAATAACTGATTCGGTTACGGTATAAACTGTGCCCATACTAACCAGTCCCAAACAGGTCTTAAGACTATATTAAAAACCGTTCGAACCCTTTGTGCTAAACAAACAATTACTGTTTTTATATTCTTCCAAAGAAACCTTTTTTCAATCTAATTATAAAATAAGAAAAATGAGCAAGTCTGCTAGTACTCGAGACACTGATGTGTAACCATATGCTATATCGGCATGCACAAATATTTGAGCAGCCCTCGTAAAATCAGTGCAAATGGTTATGATGTCACAGCCGTTTACACATTTTCGTCCCCATCCGCATGCACATTTCTGCCCTATTTGACGAGATTTACCCTCATACCGCCGCGTAAGATGTTTACACATCAATAATTCTCAGGGTTTACCTTCTAACTTGATTTTGTGCACTTATAGCTTCGTTATTTTTCATTATATGGAAAAATCAATATATACTACAATAGTACTAGTTTGTTGTTTTTAATGATTCTCTATCTAATTACAAGGAAGTTACCCATTGGGTCTGTATCTAATAATAAGGAAGTTACTTATTGGGTCTGTATCTAATAATAAGGAAGTTACCCATTGGTTTATATAAATATCTATGCAAAATACTTAATGAAACTCTACAATTTTGATATCTTTTTAATTTTGTGCCCTTTGGAAATTACTTATTACGCTCCTCTTGGTGGCTCCATTAATTCGCCGCAAATGTGATAAGTACCTATTAAACAGTGTATAATTTGTCTGGGTTATAGAAGTATGGAGAAGTTCAGAAAGTTTTATTTATGTTTATCGATCAATAATCTTAGTTGTTTATAAAGAAAAATTTAATGTGATGCCTTTTAATATTGAAATTTAAATAGGATTTCTAAGTCTTATAAATAATTATTGGACTTAGAAATTTTTTTACCGAAATGTGTCTATTGGTAAAGCAATTTTTTTACTGTTTAAAGCCAACGATTGAATTATATTGTTATTTTATCAGATTCAGTAATGTCTTTTTAGTTTTAATATATTTGGTATTATAGAAGCCGGTACGAGCTGTTTGTTTTTCTTTAAGTCATTCCTTCCTAATCGTTCTATCTCAACTCTTATATCATACTCGGGAAAGTAAGTAGTGTGAAATAAAACTGCCTGGTGCAAAATATAAACTTTTATTTAAGCATATTTTTTTTTAATTAAATACCTGCTACTTTTATTAAAAATGTTAATTGATTGCAATGTGTTTTTTAATCTACCTAATCAAAATATATTTCAAGAACGCTGCTTTTCCTCGAGGTGCGCAACGTGACATAATATTTTCCGAAAAACTACATCATCTGGATTCTGAGATTCTGCTAAGATTCTAAATTTTCTAGATTTTACAGAATCAGATTCTGTGTTTTTCAGGAAGCTAAATGCATTTGTCACCAACTCCAAGTATTGCCAATTAAAGAATAAATAACATGAGGTATACATGTTTCTTAGACTTTCTTTGACTTGTGACGCACCTAATTTTTGCTGCAACTTTGAAGCTTTATCATTTCTGATTGAATAGCTCGATTTGCGATATTTTTTTTAGCTTGTTGCTTATTTCTCCTTTTATGAAAATCCGTGTTGTCGGTTTTTTTTCAAAAATTTAAAGCGCCCTCTGAGTAAAATGAACTGTTTACAAAAATCATTTATATTCTCTTTATAAATACTTTTTTTTTTAAATTACACTTGAATTATAAATATACGTTATCAAAGATGTTGATTTTTAAATAAATAAATATTATTTTTTCCAATAATATAAGTTCATTATTAAACACTATTAAACAAATCAATGAATAATTGTTAGAATTAGAATCTAAAATTAAAATCTAAAAATCGGTTACAATGGATACGACAAAATCAGTGTCAGCTTTATTATTAACATTCATATCAGATATTGTCTAAATATTCTAAATAATAAAAGCTTCTATGGGAACTGATACAAAAACAACAAACCGTCTGGAGACTGGAGATAAAAACTAAATGCCAAACATATAATTATTTTAATTCAAAGAATCGATTCACTTGATCCCCTAAGATATTTCCAACGACGTCGTGGATCCAGAATCTCAAATAGTCCCTCAACCAAAACAGGCACGGTCCTGCAGCATTAAGAGTATTTTCGAGGCTCTCTAGCATTGATTTGATTGTAGGATTATTCAACAAGCCTACTACGGCTTCAAGGCTGCGTTTCCTTTTAACTGGCCCTCGCTTATATTTATCTGCTAGTCTGGATAACGAGGGAAGAAATGCGGATATATTGAGAAGGTTCCTATCCAGGGATACAATTTCGCTGATGACGTATTTACATGATGGATCGGTTACGTCGATTTTCGGGACCTGGTAGCCCATCATGGAATGACCAACTGCAAAATTAAAAGAAACATAATGTATAAGAATAAATAATAATATCGCGACCTTATTCAGTAAATGATATTATTGATCACTGAGTAGATATATAAAATTGTGTCTATTGTCGTTATTATATTTTTCTTTTGAAACTAGAAAACTGTTTTACCCGGCAAAAAGTTAGTTTTTGTTGAATTTTTAATATTTCATACAATGAACAAAGCGAAATCGATGCTAATTTTTGTTTTAATCACATGGATACTTAGACGTATGCGCTCTACAGAATCATTGATTATAAAATTATATTTAAAGTTTTAAATACATTTCCAAACTTTACTTGGACGTTTACCTAAGTGTTCGCCTGTTTTAGTAACTAAAACTTTTCACCAAAAAATTGCACCGATATATTAATACTATCAAACGAACATCACGTACTTACGTGTTGCTTTAACTCAATCCTTTCAAAAACATATAAAAATTTCGTTAAAGTCTGTTTAACTTACCGGCAAGTATACAAAGAAAAATATTAAATGTTAATTTTTTATTCTTATTTTTTTTCTTCAATAATGCACATTTGGAAAAAATGGCACGTATTGTTATCTTAACATCCAACAACAACCACATTTTTTTTTGAAATTTTGATTTCTTAACCTAAATTTGTGTATTTTTTAATTATGAAATAATAAACCTCTGCTTACTTCCTAGCTTATTGTTGTGCCCTTATGCCCTTGTGCCGTCATTATTCACTATGAGAAAATATCACTATCTTACAATGTAGTTCTATTTTGCTGTTTTTAGGGACTCTGTATGTATAATAATAATGAAGTTACCCATTAGATCACCCTTTATATTAATAGCTTTGTAAAATAATTATTAGAACAAACGTACAATTTTGATATAGTATTCTTAATTTAATGCCCCATATATTTTATGCAAAAAATACTCATGTGCTGGCATAATTATTTTTATAAAATTTAATGAGGAAAAACCTCAATTAATATAATATAAATTAAGAGTAGACTAAGTAATCAATAAATTCGATTGTGTTCGATGGAGTAGTCTTTGGAATGTATTGAAAGAAATGGGAGTCCCTTTCCATCTCATATCT
The DNA here is from genome assembly GCA_016904865.1 of Pissodes strobi. Classification (NCBI taxonomy): domain Eukaryota; kingdom Metazoa; phylum Arthropoda; class Insecta; order Coleoptera; family Curculionidae; genus Pissodes; species Pissodes strobi. The sequence continues at coordinate 640,407 of MU181969.1, forward strand.
CTGATCAGCAACCTATATGGAAATAACAACACCATGGTTAGTCTCGACAATAAAACATCAAATATTTTCAAAGTACATAGGGGAGTGCGTTAAGGATGTATCCTATCGCCGAGACTGTTTAACGCTTACGGTGAATTTATAATGAGACGAGCCCTAGAGAATTTTAAAGGAGGTGTATCAATCAATGGTAGAAAGATACATAATCTCAGGTACGCGGACGACACTACCCTAATAACAAGAGATGAATATGAGATGGTTGCACTTCTTGGTCGCAAATGAAAGCCGAGCTCTAGGTCTCGAAATAAATTTAGACAAGACCAAGCTAATGGTCATTGATAGGAGTAACAACATACAGTTATGAAATCTCCAAAATAGAATTGACGTAGTAGAGGAATTCATCTATTTAGGATCGCTAATAAACAGCAAGGGAGGGTGTGCAACAGAAATAAGAAGACGAATAGTATTAGCGAGGACAGCAATGTCAAACTTATCCAAGATATGGAAAGACAGATGCATAACCAGAAACACTAAAAGAGTCCTGGTAAACACCTTAGTGTTTTCGATATTCTCATATGGTTCCGAATCCTGGACAATAAAGTCGAGCGACAGGCAACGAATAGATGCATTTGAAATGTGGTGCTGGCGGAGGATGCTTCGCATACCCTGGACTGCACACCGGACCAACGTGTCAGTATTAAGTGAATTAGGAATCACCGATCGATTATCCACCAGTTGCCGACGTCGCATTCTGGGTTACTTCGGACACATCACCAGACGAGATCAAGACAATCTAGAAAGACTTATCGTGCAGGGCAAAGTGGAAGGTAAAAGGTCAAGGGGAAGATCTCCATCACGATGGATGGACCAAATTAAAGAAATTACAGGGCAAACCTTGCATGCAAATTTAAGAGTAGTGGAATACCGACAGCAGTGGAGACAATCGACCCCTTTATGCTCATAGACATGGTGTCACAACTCTTCAGTAATGAAGATATGACTGAGAAGAAGAAGTAATCAACTAAACTGAGACTCTGAGACAATTATCCCACTCAAGCACTAGAGTCTAGGGGTAGCGTTTGTTTGTTTACATCCCGGCACCCGCATCCCGCATCCCAGAAGTCTTATGTAATATCATTGTATAAATATACAATGGTAATATATATTGAATGCAGTGGAATGTATTCGCGAAAACACATGCCAGCTGCTTTATATCCACTATAATAATACGGCTCTTGTTAAATACAGAGTGTCCATTTAGTGTGTAAGCGGACAATATCTCGTTCATCAGCAAGAACAAGAAAACATGTTTGTGACAAAAGTTGTATAGAATCTTAAGGTCTTAAGGTCCACACTTTAAAATTATTTTCGAATATACAGGTAGATGTAACCAGAGCTTAAATTTAACCGTAATTTCTAAACCTCTGGTTAAATAAAAAATTACCGTCAAACGGTAGCTTATGAAAAACTAAGATAGGAATGTGTAAGCCATTTTGTTCTAAGTCAAACTGTTTAGATTCCACAGCCTTCGAAAAGGTGAAAATTGTCAATTTTTGAACGTCAATATCTCGAAAACAATTGACTTTAGAGATATGTCATGTTATGTCAAAAATATTTGGATTCAATCATAGAATTCAAAAATGAAAAATATACAGGGTATCGTATTTAAGAAAACATAAGTTTGATTCGCCACGACTTCTTGGAGCACCCTGTATATTCGAAAATAATTTTAAACTGTGTACCTTAATGTTCTATATAACTTTTGTATTGAACATTTTTTCTTGTTCTTGCTGGTGAACGAGATATTGTCCACTTACACACTAAATAGACACCCTGTATATCCTGGTTTTTAGTTAGATAAAGCAAAATATACCCTAGAAAGTGCTGACAAAGTACGGGCACGTATTACAACAAGTAATATTTCACTTTTCGCATGGCCCTTCGCTCGCGTCGCTCGCTACGGGTGCTCAAGAAAAGGAAACTCACCAAGTGCTAACCAAAACTAACCCAAGACATAACCCAAAATCAAGAAAAACACTAAACTAAAAAAATATAACCTTAAAAAATAAAGAACCGACGGGATTTGAACCCGGGTCGCCGAAGTGAGGGCTCCAGACCCAGAGACCATCAGCGAACTTACAAACAACGGGTTGCATCACGAAGACATGGAAGTCAATGGACAAAGTGCCGGGATGCGGGATGCGGTTGACGGGATCACATCACAGGGCTTCAGAGTTGCAAGCGCATCACATTTTTGACAAAAATGTCAAATATGCATGGACCTCCGCTCCCTACGGGAGCGCAACCAACAGAAACTTACCAAAACTAACCCAAGGCATGCCCAAAATGAAGAAAAAATCATTTTACACATAATATTAAAAATAAAAAAACATGTCTTGTCACTGGAATCGAACCCGGGACGCCGTATCGCAAACTCCGCATCCAACCATTGAGCTACGGATCAGTTGACAGCATTTCGCTAGACCCTAAAGATATGGTGTTTGCCAACAATGTAATTGACGCGCAACTCTGAAGCCCTCTGATGTGGTACAAGACACGTCTTCTATCTGACCGAAGACAAGACGAGAAGATCAAGCGGTTCAAGTAAAACTTAAGCTTAAACAGCCACGGTCACAAAATATAAGATTTTCATGCATTGGGTTAGTTTTTGTTCCCCTGTAGCGACCGACGCGAGGGCGCAACCAACAAAAACTAACCAAAACTAACCTAACGCGTGAAAAGCAGTTACATTTAATGTACATTTATTTATAATATATTATATGCCCTATGGCGCAGTGCTAGCGCGGGTGATGTTACTGTATGTGCACCCGGGCCGCCGTATCACAAACACGGAATCGTACCACGCACTGGACCACCAAAGCCATTGGAAGCAATTTGCTGAAACGTAGACATGGGTTATTCTATACGTTTGGCCAACGTTGCCAAAAATTGGTCGAAATTAACATTAATAGAGCTTTTTCCTAAAATGTACTAAATGAAAAACTTTTGCATTCCATGCATAAATTTAATCCAAAAGGACATCTAAATCAGCGTAACAGAGCGCTTTCGGCCATAGCCATCATCAGTGTTACTTGTCAGTTGGAACAAAAGAACATATCCACAAGAGGCACAAACTACATCAAAACGACAACGGTCACAACAAAATTTAAATAACACTTTACATTTTATGAAAGGTTCATATAATTAAACGATTAACAAAATAACAAACCGACGTGGCCGAAAGCGCTCTATTACGCTGATTTAGATGTCCTTTTGGAATAAATTTATGCATGGAATACAAAAGTTTTTCATTTAGTACATTTCGTACATACACACAGCCTTCACTCTTCATTTATTTTCCTAAAATGTTGCATCATGTATCGATGCCTTGGAAATGTCTGATTATGGGATCTCTTGGTGCCCCCATTAATTCACCGTAAATGTGATAAGTATCTATTTAACAGTGCATACTTTTTTGCTTGGAAAACCTGAAGAATTTCTACAATTCTTGTATATGTTCATTAATCAATAATTGCATCGCTGCTGGAGCTGCAAAACACGGAGAATTGGAATTGAATTTTTTTTAACCAAACTTTGTCTGTTGGGAAGACAAATTTCTAAGTTTAAGACGTGTTTAAAACCAACTGTTGAATTATATTTCGTTTTTTTTAGTTTTAGTAAATTAAATGGCATCACATAATTTGTCTTGTCTTGTCTTATCCTCTTTGATCGCTTTGTTGCAAGGCAATTGCTAGAAGCCATGCCGATGCCGATGCCGGAGCCCCTGATTATCGTAATATTAGTTTCTTGCTCATATAATAGGCACTTTAAGATCAATTTGTGATTTAAGAAAGTATTGATGATATCAATAGTTTCTACTTTAGGAGAGGTTAAGACCTTGTAAATCGTTACAGGGGCACTGAGCTGTATGCTACAAAATTTTGTATACAAATTAAAACCTTATATTGAATTGATAGGACACATAATGTGATTGAGACCCCATATCTTTTTTTATTTTATAGAATATTTCTCCCCTTAGGCAGTGACCAGTCAGTACGCATTATAATTATGTTAGTGATATGTCCCCTATTTTTATATGAATAATTGTCAAACCATCTTTCTCGCAAAAATTCATTTTGCACTTTGGAATATAAGAATTTTTTGATGTTTAATTTAATTTTCCATTCTTTGGTAAAGTGAGCTAAAGATTTATATTTGATGTTATTAAAGACTTCTTTAAGATTGATGTTTATTATTTTGGTACATTTAAGATTCTTCCAATATTGGCAAGAGCATCTGCTGTCTCGTTTCCAGGAATTCCTCAGTGACCAGAAATCCAAGCCAGTATAAAATAGTGCCCATTCTGATTTGAATTGAAAATCAATTTTTTATCCGATCGGACGAAAAACGACACCTTTCCGATGTGTTTTCTCAACGCAAAAGTCATGATTCCAGTATATTGTATTCGTTTCTTGGCAACATGCAATAACTGTACAAGAATAGAAAATAACAGTCCGGGAATATAACATTCCCGTCCTAGGCCGGGAATGTAACATTTCTGTCATATTCAAACGCCTTGTTCGTCAGATCTGACGTCTATCAAAAGTAACATTTAGCTGTAGTTTCCGTAGCTACGCAATAAGCTTCAAGCTCGCTCGATTCAAAACTTGATATTATGTTGAGTTTAAATTTAAAACACCGTTTTTATTTACAGTAATATTTGGCTCTATTTATATAAGTACGTATTCTAATTATTTTCGAACGGATAAAAAATAGTATGTGCAACTCGTAGGAAAAGCACATTCCTGGACTCCTGTGTTGCTGGCCTCGGCTGCGCCTCGGCCAGCAACTACCACAGTCGTCCAGGAATGTTTTTTTGTTTTTCCTCCTAGTTACACAATATACTATTTTCTTCAAACGTCAGTAAATCCGTCATTACTCGACTGTGTAGGCGGCCGTGAAGTTTCGTTTTTCCTCCGCCGGAGCTTTACTTTTCACTTTTCCGCCGGCGGAGGTAAAAGTGTTACCATAGCAACATAGATACAATACAAACAGACAACAAAATAAGCGTCAACAACTCAAGATTTATTAAACTAAAATTTGTATTTATCACTCAATTTGTGACTGCATTTCTAAAAATCACTAATTTAGGAACAAATTGGTTATTATTTAATCGAACTTACTCAATAACTGCTTATCAATACGGAATTAAAACGCAATCGGAGACGCAAAAAAATAATTATTTTTGACAGTGTCCACTGACAGCTTTATGTTACATTATAATCACCGACGCCGGTCTAAGCAAGGCCACCTACGACCGTGGTCTAAGCCGCCTTGCGAACCCATTTATCTTTAATAATAATTAGATATTATTACTATTAAAAAGAGATGTTTTTGCATTAATTTGTCGACATTTGAAGAAAAAACAGCATATTTTATTTGGAGGAAAAGTTACTTTTCATGGCTTGCTCTCTATTACCAGCCTCACTCCGTTCGGCTGTTAAACACGAGCGCGCCATGAAAAGTATCACTTTTCCTCCATATAAAATAATATACTATTTTGTTGTCCTTAACGTACAGTAATCAGAGTTGGTTTTATGCAAGTTGACCTTACTTTTGGTGATGACCCCTAATGAATCTGAGATAATTATGGCGTTTTTGAGATGTTTTGATATTGTAGTTGCAACACAAACGTGTATTGCTATAATTTCTGCCTGACAAATACTGATATCATCGGGAAGTCACGATGAAAATTTATGATTGATATCCGGAATGTAGGAACTACCTTGATTTATTATCTTTTTTTTTTGTGCATCTGTATAAAAAAATAGATAATTATTCCCATATTTGTCTTTTATAAGTCTAAAATTTGATGGTCTGTCCACGTCTTGTTTGTTAATTCTACAATTTATGATTTTAAGTGGTGATATTCTTTTTATAATTTTATCAATGGGTAATTTTCAAAAAGTATTATTTTTGCTAAATATTTGTATTTCTTTGTTCAGGTTCTCTGACCGCGGCTTCTGAAAGTATGGCTAATCTGGGGGTAGATTTCATCGCATAATTTTGTTTCCATAAAAAGAGAATATTCAACATTATAGAAGCAGGAATGAGCTATTCCTTTTAATTCAGTCCAATTTATTTTTTATAGTTCAATCTCAATTCTACAGAAACGTAAATAGCGTGAAATAAAACTACCCGAAGTAGACCTAAAACTCTATTTAAGTATAAATTTTATTTGCTATTGAATACCTACCACCATACCACTACTATAACATTGTAACCCAATAAAGATTTACTTCCAAACTTCCTTAAGGTACCTTCCAACGATACGTAACTCAATATATCATATTATTTTCTGAAAAAGTATATCATCATATCTTATATTTATGTAGATCTTTATGGATTCTTCCACCACAATGTTGAGCACGTGTCGTTCTGGAAAATGTTTACAGCATTTGGATTCTAAGATCTTTGTAAAATTCCAGGTTTTACCAGAAAATTACCAGGTAGCTAAATCCTAGCATATCTATCACCAATTCCAAATATTCCAATTTAATTGTTTAATGCTAATTGTAGAATAAGGAACATGAGGAATCCTGTTTTTTGGACATTCATTCCTATGCGTTCGACCGAATCCTTGGCTATAAAATTATATTTAATATTCTAAATCAATTTCCCAAACTTCGCTTGTATTTTAATTCAAGTGTTCGCCTTCCACTAATATAGTAACTAAAACTTTACACACAAAAAAGATATTAAAATTACACCGATATTGTAAAACTATCAAACGAACATCACGTAAATTCACGATAGATTCAAATATATGTATATAAAAAAGTCGTTAAAGTCTCTTTAACTTACCAGCAAGTAGACAACTAAAAATAAAAAACCTTATTGAGAACATTATTTGTAATTTGTCTTGAAACGGAGGTTACAACTAGCAAATAAATTGACACATTCTAATTAAAATGCAAATTATGCAAAACATTAACTTAAAATAAAACTTAGTAGAATACAACTTAAACCTAACGATATAATGCATTGGTTTTATTAGCGATAAAAGTTTAACTACAAGACGCATGTGTTGGAAAATGAAAATTTACATTTCTAGTCAATAACGTTTCGATATTGAGTGTGATAGGATAATATTATCCTTGATTTTATCAACATAAATAAAAAAAAAACGTTAACCAGCGACAAAGTTGCGTAAAAATAATTATACAAGGTTATTCCATTGATTGAATCAACTATTTCTGAAAGCATCTAAGTCGAGATCTAAGTGCTATTTTGGTCATTTTGAGTTTTATGTGAAAGTACAATTATGCAAGATCTACCATTCGGAGCAGAAAGAGGCTAAATACAATAATCCTATGCCTATGATAGTGTATTATGTGAATGACATTATTACTTAGTGCAGAAAGAACACACGTTGGCCAATTTGGTCATGAAAATGTATGACCAGCGACATAGCTTCCGAAACTGTAAAAGCATGCAACTTGAAGCTAAAAGTACCTTCATTCATTACGTACCTATACAACTCTGAAACTCCAGATTACATAAAGCGTTTTTTGTCTTTACCATTTTCGTTTAGCTTTAACCAAACCAAATAATTCTGCAGTGGGTTCTCGAAGAGAAACAAGATTTTAACTTCCATATAATCAATGCTTGGAACACAATAGCTTTCTTTTCCTTAGAAAATATCTTTTATAGGAGCATTTTTTTTTCAATTAGTACGTTATGATATTTTTTATGTCTTATTTGATTTTTCATACTTATTTGTAAATTTTGTAAAAAGTAAAATAAGTGTAGATATACCTCAAAGGGACCAAGATGACTATTTTAAAAATTTCGCCTATGATATGTTATATCACAATTTTAACTATACTTTAGTACGTTTCAAAATAATAAAATGAAGTAAAAGTTTAAATTTGAGCTTTTACAATTCAGGGCTGTTCGGGGTTTTGTCGCCCCTACTGTAGTCTCTCCTGGTGGATGATCTGCTAGCGGTCCTCTCGCTGTGGGATGTGGAAGTGCAGGCATATGCGGATGATCTAGTAATAATTATAAGAACCAACTCGCAAAGAACTATCTTAGAGGATCTTCAAAAGGTGCTAACCGTGGTCTATGACTTGTGTGAAAGGGAAATCGCACAAAACAGTTATAGTACCAGTACCGTTCACAAGGAAGAAAAGGCTGGTAAATCTAAAACCACCTTCACTCAAAGGAGAAACTATGCCATTTGCAAATACAGTGAATTATCTAGGAATTACCCTAGATAAAACACAACTGGAATGCGCATCTGGATAAATTTGTCTCAAAAGCGAAACGGTCACTATGGACCTGCAGACGCATTTGTGACATGGGGCATGCATCCCAAACAAATGCACTGGCTATATCTTGCGGCCATTAGATCAATGATAACATAGGAGCAGCTTGGTACTGTAAGAGCTTGCAGAACTTCGCGAGAATCAAATTATCCACATTATAAAGACAAGTTTGTCTGGCAATAAGTGCCGCCTTCGACACTACACCCACGGCAGCGCTTGAGTGTCTTCTAAATCTGCCACCAGTGCCACCTCTCCTAATAGTACTGGAGAGAGAGGCCAGAGAGGCAACATATAGATTGACACAAGGGGTGATCAACGATCCGCAGGCGATCATCATGATTCCCAACAAGCGCAAAACGCTAATGAGCGGGACAGTATGTCTACCATCAGATGTTATGCCTACCAAAACTAACTATTACCATGCATATAACGTCCTCCTGCCATAGAGGAACGGGCAAAAAACTCGGAACATCTGAGAACAACAGAGACGGCTGCAAGACCAATGATGGTAGAGGAGCCGATGCATGTAATAAAAATGGTGAGGTTGAGCTTAAGCGTTCCCTAGAAAATTGACCAAGCTCAAATCTATTGCAAGGCTGTTCAGAAGAACAAATATTTATCCGAGTTTCAAGAATAGGAAAAGCAGGATTTAATAAACTAACCAACTATATCAAACCTTTTTACATCGTCTTCTAAATAAGATGATGATGGACTACGAGCCTCATATCACGTTTCATTTTTAATCGCAAAAGCAGGAAAACGACACACGATTGGCGATGAATTAATTATACCGACAGTCGAAGAGATATTCGAAACTGTTCTTCATCATAAAACACCATTAGATATCATCAAAAAAATTCCTGTCAGTAATAATTTAGTACAAAAAAGAATAGATGAATTGGCAAAAGAGGTTGAAATGTCATTATGTGATTACTTAAAGACTTGCGAATTTTCCATTTAACTCGATGAATCAGGCCTATCAAATAACAAAACTCTTCTCTTATCATACGTACGATTTATAAAAAAAAAAAGAAAAAATCATCAAGAGTCGTCGCCGAGGGTACGTTGAAAATTCCACAAATAGTAAAAATTCATTTAGACATAGTGACGTGAAAGCATTCCAAATTGCTGCACCTTCAGGAAACACTTCCAGACAAGCTTTTCAACAAGTTCTACAACAAGCAGCGTTATACAGCGTAGGTACTAGCGACGAAACATATCGACTATATAATATTGTAAATTCTGCAAACATATACAACCATTTGAATATAACTAAGTGAATAAAATTTGTTAAATTTATACTTTATTAATTATGTGTTGCTACTTTAGTCCCTTGGGATTTAATGACCCTTTTTAGTCCCTACTTGGAGGGACTAAAGAATATACTTTAGTCCCGGAAATACAATAAATATTGAATCAGGTTACTTTACAAATGGCAAGGTGATGAGTTGAATTTAATTAAAACAAAAAGAGCACAGCTACTTTTGCGGGAAAACTTATTCCATCCAAACAAAAATTATAGGAAGAGGTAATACAACCACTTTCCCACATTATCAGCAGTCTCTACAAAACCAGAAGATGTACTTACTTATTGCCGATGCTTGGAGTTCTTCATGTGGATTTTACGGAGCGTTTCCAAGATATACCGAGTTGGGTTTTAAATCTTTTCGCAAACATAGTTCTGGCCTCGTTTCTGGCATCAAAAATCAATACCAGTTCCCTACTCTGGATTAAGT
>MU181969.1:650869-737907 GCA_016904865.1 Pissodes strobi
TATATATATTCGCCACACACACAAAATAAAAATCCTATACCACTCAGCGAGCGGTGCGTGTGCGGAGAAGACGGGGGACGGTGGACGTTGGGCTTGAAGCTCTGTAGATTGTAGTTTTCAGGCAAGACGTTCCTCGGAAGTCCATTCCAGAGCGAGGCACTTTTCCAGACAAAGAACAACTCTGGGCGGAATCATAAGTGCCAGCACGTTCGAACACCTCCCGTAGTAGTATCGATAGTAAAGAGATCGGTCCGCCACTTTTCTTCGATGTTGAAGGCTATCAAGGTCTTTAGTCATCTCGGTGTCATCCACAAGACTCATTGCTCTCCTCTATATGGAGTCTATATGTTTGGGTGCCGAGCTCCACACATGGGAACAGTATTCCAGAGATATTCTTATCTGGGCCTAAGAGCTGATGAGGTGTATACGACTTTTTGCTCTATAGAGTACTTCTAGCTTTTGTGCTGCTGCCTTGGAGATTTTGGTGACGAGATTACGCCAAGATATGTTGTTTTGTACGTTGATGCCCAGCAGGCTTATAGATGAAGCCAGGGTCAGTGTTTGTCCTGTCATTGATAAGCCAGGTCCTGCGTTGTTTGCTTTTTTTGAGAAGACAGCTGCTTGAGTCTTTCCTGCGTTAAACTGAGCATTGTTTTCCTCGCCTTATTCCACGATGGCGTTCATATCCTCGCTGGCATTGGGAACGAGCAGCGGTCGTTGGAGTCTGCGACTTGAATGAGGATATAAGAATGCTGTCGTCTGCAAAGCTGTAAATATAATTGTTTATCTTGTCTAAGAGATCGTTGGTATTATAGAACCTGAACAGTGTAGGAGATAATATACACCCTTGAGGAACTCCAGCATTGATTTTAAATACCTCCGACAGATGTCCATCAATACAAACTCGGATGCTTCGATCCCTTAATACACATCACTGAGCGTGGTGGTCTACGATTGGTGTTAACGAAATTGGTGAACACAACTTTAACCAATTGAACACTCCTCCATCCCCAACTACCTTAATATTTGTTTTTATTATTTTATTAATTATGTGTTTATCTCATTATTTTTTATTTCTTATTGATTCTGTTTTTATTTATAAGTTCTTAAGTTTTTAATTAACAACTTATTGTACATTTGATTGTCGTTTTAATAATGCCTGCTTTACGATTTTTAATGGATAATTAAACAGACAAATTAGTTACAGATAGCATGCAACAATATTTTAATATTGCATATTATAAAATTAACTATTATGAACAAGGGGGGGGCGTTAAATTTTTGTTCTCTTTTAAAGGGAGAGGTAGATGGTCGGTCAAAAAAAAGATCGGTAATCACTGAGTTAGATGGTGCATTCAGAAGATCAGAAGTACGAGCCTCTCTTGAACAACACTTTACCGCGAAAATGGATGGGTCGAGGGAGAGCAGTACCCTGGCCTACAAACCCCCGGATTTGACCAGCACGATCTATTTTTATAAGGATATGTAAAATCGCTAATTTATCGAACGCCTTCCATGACCATGGATAATATGAAAATAAGGATAGGGGAAGCATTTCAAAGTATAACCCCTGAAAATTAATTTAATATTAGACAAGTTGTTAGTTGTTAACATTAGGATTGAAGCATGCTTAAATCAAACCGGAAGAGACATTTTGAACAATTTCTTTAAAGTAAGTTTTTTTATGCATTATGGTGATAGCCTAATCCAAACTATTGCTGAACTCAGAGGTGTTGCTGCTGCTTTAAAACCGGCTGTTGATATGTAAAATATATTTTTTATTTCAAAGAAAAATACAATATCCATTCAGTCCATTTCAGATTTAAAACGATGAATAACATGCAAAAATAAGTACAATTTTTAAGTACAATGTGGCAGCGCCGCAAAGAATTATTTAATTTTTTTATGGTTGGTTGGGGCTTTATTATATATTTATTTTGTGAAAACATACAGGGTGTGCCATTAAGAAAAACGAGAAAATCGTATCTACCTTAACTTCTTAAAATTTCGAGTTGAAATTTGATCACCCTGTATATAAACAAATCTTAACAATTTTTGATCGGTTTTATAGGACCCTAGTACTACTGTATGCATGCAATATTTTTGTGTGGATTTAAATTAATTAATTATGAATTTTTGTTTAGGATCTTTAAAATTAGAACCATTTCTCGGAAAAATTATTAAAGTTGACTACGCCGATTAAAATAATATTCTAAGGTCGAATAGACATTAAATAGAGGAATCAATTCTAGGCAAAAAAGATAGAAAATCCTATTTATTAAATTTATGTTGCCCCGTGTTCTGAAACACTCGATGTGGTTCAAAATAATTTAAAATATGTACATATGAATCTCTTGTGTATACGGTTTTTAGAGTTAACGAGTTATCAAATTATTACACACTGAATGGTAACGATGTAAACGTAAATCGTGACTAAAACGAAAAGCGATATATAAAAAAAGTCGAAACGAAAATTAGAAACGAATTTGGCTCACCGTGTAGTAGATTTTTTATTAAGGTTTTAGACCTATGCCATTAAGAAGTTTTTGAATCCTCGAGGGTGGTATGGTATTTAAACATATTTTAAATTTTTCTCTTTCCTCTTGGGAAGAGCAGGAAAAATCTTGCTAAACCTACATGTATTTATTAACTTTCTATTAAGTTTTTTCACAACTATTAAATATTAGTAATTTCCTAATAAGATTTATTTTTTATGTCAACCAAATCGTTCCTTTTATTTACCAGATGAAAGTCGAACTTCACCAATTATTATTTATTTTTTCATTTTTTGATGGCGTAATTGGCAAAATAATATAAATACTGTAGGTAGATAAGATTTTTGAGGAGAGGCTTAGTTATATTAATCCCTCTTGATGGTACTAACATGGTTAAAAATTAAAGCTTTTAAGCTTCAACTGGATTTTGAGGCCTAAATATTTCGGATGATCACTTCGGTTAATTTGGACTTACCCGCTATTAAACTTGCGAACACCACAAACAATTTAACCGGAGTCATTTTCGGTATGTTTGTCACAATGAAGATGAAAACTTTTCGTTGACGGCATTCACTTTCAGTCAATTTTATTTATATAGGTCACACAATTCACCATTCGAAACTTTAACACGGTGCAACGGTTTTGTACAATGACTTATTAAATGTTGAAATGAAATAAAATCAAAAAATAATAAGCATTATCAATTAATTGAATTCATTGGTTTTATGTCTGGATTTAAAATGAGTAATTTTATGAGCTACAAAATAAGTGCAGTATGTCATATTGAGGGTACAGTGCAAAATTGTTGAAATAAATGTAGCGGTAGTTATGGACACGATGTAAATCACGATACTATATTCAATGTAGCCCCTATAATCCCTTAAAGCACTTGGGATATTTATAAATATTTAAATAATCAGTTTTATTTAAAATTGCGTTATTATATCAGGAACAAAACTTGAACATATTTAACACAAAAGACATAGCTGTTTTCTTTATAGAACATTTATGCATTTTTATCATGTGGTAAAATATGTACATTTTCCTAGGTGGTCTAAAATTTCGTCAATTCGAGGCAAGGGGTATTTGCCCTCTATTGTTTGTTCATTAAGGGCGCGATAATCAATGACCATACGGTATTTCCTTTCTTCTGAAGCGTCAGGCTTTTTAGGAATTATTGAATAAGGAGAAATGCTGCTATCTAGAAGTTTCTATATTTGACTTTGAATTTCTTTTTGCATTAAGGGAGGGTGTCTAAAAGATTTTACATAGACAGGTACATTTTGCATAAGCAAAATATAAGATCAGACTAACTTTCTGACCTAACAATTACTAACACCTGTGTGGCATTTATTAATGCCTGGCTTCTAAAAAACATTAACTGAATATGGTCCTAGTGTTATTAATAAGTATTCAAAACTATTTTTGAAAGTTTTTGGACATGTGATTATTTTGATGCAGCTTGGCAAATTGTTAAAAAGCTTAATGGATATTATATATTATGGGCGTTTTTAGTCAGTGTCACTGGGTGCACAGGATAGTTTAGGTTTAATTCTCTTGTATTATATCCATGAGACATTTATGACGCAACATTTTTCCTGTTTTTAAAAGAGAAAGCCAGGGACTCGCAAATGTACAGGTTGATCCAGATAACTCTTTAAATGGAAATATTTCTATTATTTTTAAAATTCCAAGCAAAAGTTGTTGGATTTCATATGCTTTTGTTTTAATGTATACATGGTGTTTTGAATAAGCAAGGCATATGCCAACTTTTTTTTTGTGTAATATACCACATTTTTTAATGATTTTTAAATTTTCTATCAAATTCTGCATATAATGTATCAAAATTTAACGATTTTCGAAATATTGAAAGTTTTATAATTGCGAAATACTATGATTTTTTCTATATAATTGGAGACAATGGTTTATTTTTCAAATGTAATGACATTGATATTTGATGTCTGATTTAGTGATTCATCTTTATTTTCTGCTAATATTTTACAAAATGAGCTATTCAATTGTTGAAAGGTTGAAAATGGCTGGGCTTTATTTCAAGAATGATAATAGCATTTCAAGAATACGAGAAAAGTATAGGGAAAATGTTCATAACGGTCGGGGAGTACCATCCGTACTAACTATAATTAATACGAGGAAGTTATTGCAAGAGGCAGCACTCACATCACCTATAGTAAATAAGAAAAGGACAAAACAAAGAAGCGAAAAAATGGTTATTTTCGAGAAAACTCTCTATCAGGGACTTTGTCACTTGTTAGACATATGAAAGATGAGGTATGTTTCGGAGACAAGATAGTTACAATGAAATAATTTAGAGAACTATACATCAATACTGATACGATGATGATGATTTTAAAAATTAGGCCAGCTCAACAGCTAAACGATGATCAAAAAGAAGAAAACATGAATTTATTCAAATTATAAGCCGAGGTTTTAATCAAGGCCAAAATTATTTGTTATTTACCATTGCCGGTATTTATAACAGGAAAAAGTGAATATCCACAAGCTGTTGAGCCAATTACTTCTCCAGCACGTGCAGCATTTTGGGGCATAAGGTCTTAGACCCTGTTTTCTCCCTGGCATCTTGAATGGGTTAGTTAGTCTGAAATTTTTAGAAAATCAAATTGAAAGATTTCTTTCAAAAACCAGATATAGCCACCATCATTAAACAATATTTCAGGATTTATTTTTCTAATGCCGTTGTTGATTTTTCTAAATATCAGACCGCTCCGTAAATCTCAATAACACAAATAGGTCATATTCTACAAGAACAAGACAAGTGCGGAAAAAACCAGATTAGTCCGAAACCAGCCTGATTTCTGTAGGAAACGTCGTAGTGCGCAAGATGTCTATATTCTTTGACTGTAAATTTCAATAAAGTTTAGTTACAACGATATAAGCAAAACCACCATTCATCCAGGTCCAGAAGTTTTCCAAAGTGTCTGAAGTTTTTAATAGAGAATCGTATTAAATTATACCAAGCTAGAAAATCGCCCTATTCCTTCAGGGATAACCAAGGGCGTATATAGGGGGGACAGGGGGGGGGGCAAGGTCCCCCCTGGAAATTCACATAAATAATGTATAGATAAGAGTTGTGTTTTGTAAAACAATTTTTTCACTTTTTTACCCCTCCCCCCCCCCCTCGGAAAATTTTTTTTATACGCCCTTGGGGATAACCCCAATCGAATTGTGTTTTTATAGCAATGCCACACACACTAAAGGGAGATCCTACGGCACTCGACGAGCGGTGTGTGTGCGAAGATGTTGATTGACACGTCTCTTAAATAGCTGTAGGTTGTAATTTAAGGGAAACAGATGTGCTGGGACAGACAAAGTAGTTCTTGTAAAGCGATGTTCTAGATGTTTCCAGTTTTACAGCGAACGGGTGCGCTCCTGCCATCTGTCTGACAGGCGTTGCTGGAGGCGGGATAAGGCGAGCCAAATTCTGGGAAAATCTGCCGTGAAAATATCTGTAAAACAGGGATATTTCGGCCATGTGTCTGGGATGTTCCAAAATATCCAGATCCCGGTGCAACATAAGGTCGCCGACGAGGCGCACAGCTCTATTTTGAATGGAATCCAGCAGCTTTACGGTGTGCTTCGGTGCGGCACCCCAGATCTGTGAGCAATATTCTAAGTACGGTCTTATTTGCGCTTTGTAGAGCAAAATCAGCTGCTGCGGTGTATACATTTGGCGCACCAAGCTTCTGCGAAGCTGGTTTTACGATATTAGCAACATGGTCATGCCAGGATATATTGCTGTTGACCGATACACCCAGCATCCGATTGACGAGGATGAAGGAATGGTCGATCCTGCCATAATGATGTCAGGGCCCGCTGTATTGGCCCTCTTGGTAAACGTTGCTGCTTGGGTCTTTGCTGCATTGAACTGGACCAAATTTCTGTCGCTCCAAAGTCAAACCCACTCCAGATCTTGATTCATTGCTGTAATCTGCTCCTGTCCGCGGTGATAAGTCTCAATCGCTGGTAAAGGTTTTTCTAATTTAAATTGGAAGATAAGGGTACTGTCATCTGCAAAACTGTAAACAGGATTATTGGTCTCGGTCAGCAGGTCATTAATATAGATGAAGAATAGAGTTGGTGAAGGTACTGCGCCCTGAGGCACGCCCGCGTTAATGGTGAATATGTCTAAGATTTTCCATCAACCGTAACATGTAGAGATCGGTTCTTAAGGAAACTGGCAAACCAGCTGCAGAGAGAGGCTGGGGGTCCGGAGGACGGCAGCTTGTTGAGCAATCCATCATGCCATGCTGCCCGTATTGGTTATCGCTAATTAACCTGTTGGTCTCAAGGTACTTAAGTAGTTGCTGATTGACTATACACGTTCCATGACTTTGGAGATTATTGATGGAAGCAAGGCAATTGGGCGATAGTTTGAGAGCGTGGTGTTCTTGCCTTTTTTGTAACAGCACTCGAGCGGCTTTCCAAGAAGATGGGTAAACCCCTTTTCGGTAGGACAGAGAAAAAAATCTGGAAAAAATCGGTGTTATACTCTATTTCGAAATGATGCGAAGTAATAAATCATTTTCTGATGGCTGATACATAGGCGTACATAATTACGTACATATACGTACATATTTTAAACGTTTACCTGTCCTAATACTCGGACTTTCCCAGCATTATATTTATCACACTTAGGTTTTTTTATTACTATTGTAAACATTCAAACTTGACGATTCTTTGTATGCATACCCTAAAGTTTAAGTAATTGTAATTTTTCAGTTATATTTGTTCTTCCGAAGAAGACACAGTGTGTTTGTTTCATTTCATAGTTTCAATTAAAATGGCTAATTCAGTTTTCTCTCCAGTGAAACGAGCGAGCAAATGTCCATTTTCTGTTAACGAAAAGAATATTATTCTTAATGTATATGACGCCCTCAAACATCAAAATCCTCTGTATAGCGTTGATACTGTGGTGGAAATGTGTTCGCAAATGACGGGTGTTTCAAAAACGTCGATATATAAATTAAGGTGTGAACGAAAAAGTGGAGCTGTAAAACCACCTATACCATCTTCAGGAAGAAAGACGGTGCCTATCGATGAAGACTAAAAACTTATAATTAGAAGAACAGTACATTCCTTTTATTTTAATATGGAAATACCAACCATCGACAAAATTTTAGGAGCCTTGAAGCAAGACCAAAATATGTCTCCAACGATAAGCAGGAAGAAATTGTGGACAACTTTAAAACAAATGAATTTCATTTATTTATTATTCAGTGGTTTAGACAAAATAACATACCACTTGATGAAAGTATGGTGAAAAAGGAACTGTTGTCCATAGTGTCCTCAAATAAAGCTCGTTTCACCGAGTATGTAGTTGACAAAATTGCACAGAAACGAAATATTACTATTCTTCGTCTGCCTCCGTATCATTGCGAATTAAATCCCATTGAACTTGTTTGGGCCCAAGTAAAAAGTTATGTAGCAAGGAGAAACACGACGTTTAAAATGAAAGATGTTAAAATTATCTTTGAGGAATCTTTAAAAAATGTCGATTCTGAAAAATGGCGTAAGTGTATTGAGCATGTTATAAAAGAAGAAGAAAAAATGTGGAAACTAGACCATTTAATTGACCTAATTGTAGAGCCTTTAATTATATCCTTGGAACAAGACGAAGATTCGACGGATTTTTCTGACGACGAAAATGATATACCATAGTTCTCTACATAACTGTTTACACAAAATCGCAATTCTTATACCTTATTATATAAATATTATATGTGATAAAATGTTACAGTACTACTAACTGTTTTTGAATATACATAAATAAGTGAATAAATAAAAGTACTTAGGTAAAACAGGTATTTTAAATTAAATACCCAAACGTACGCTACTGCAGGTAGAAAATGGCCCCTTTGCTAATAAAGCCTATTGTTTGCAGCGGGATTGCCATACAAAACAGGGTGGAATGGTTAAAATATAATACAGCAGGCTATAACAGCTGTGGCTAAATATTTAGAAATCACAAAAATTTATTTGACCACTTCCTTAGTGTGAGTTTCGTCTCGTGCTAGTGCGCTGAGCACTCTCGCACTGTCTTGGTCCATGTGTTGTTTCGTAATTGATCATGTGTCGTCTTGGTCTTCGTGGTGTTGAATCCTTGGTGCCGGTTAGTGAAGGAGCGAGTATTGTTTGATTTGCGATTTTGAGCTGACAAGAGAATAACTGTAGACACCTAGGCGAGGCTGATCGCTTTGGATTATGCAGATTTCTCCGCAAGTCCAAAACGATCACCCCAGGAAAGAACTGCACGTGATACGCAGGGTGTTACCCCCTGACTCTACTTCTACGCATGGAGCCCATACGGCGAGCTACCCCGTGCAGTCCCTTAATGCCTGTACACCCCGTTTTTAGGCGGGAACCCGGCCTAATCATTCTAGTTTTGTTAGTGATTTATGTAATTTAGAATTTTTGAAAATTTTTGAAAAAATTTGATTTAAAATTTAAAAATTTTTAGAGTTTGAGATTTTTGATTTTTCGAACCTTTTAGAAATTTTGAAAATTTTTGAGTTTTTGAAAATTTTGAGTTTTTGGAAATTTTAAATTTTGAAGATAGAATGATATTGATATTATTTTTTTGGGTTTTTTCATTTTTTCTTTGTGTAATGTGTATGTGATTTAGTGCTCTGGTGGGAGTAGTAAGCTTTTATGTGCTGTTCTGTTTGGATGTGCTACTCTTCTGAATAGTGTTCGTATGATTGGGTTTGTGTGGTTGCGAACTTGTTCTAAGAATATTGTGTGTTTGCCTGCCAGATATGTGTTTATTGTGTCTACTTTGAGATCGTTGTGAATGTCTGCATTGCGAACGTACCAAGGTGCGTTCACAATTTGTCTGAGTGTTTTGTTTTGGAATGTTTGAAGTTTTTTCTTGTTTGTTTTGCATGCATGTGTGTATACTATGGCTCCATATAGAATTTTGGGCTTTATTATCTGATTATAGAGCATTAGTTTGTTCTTTAGTGACATTTTACTATTTCTGTTAATTAATGGATAGAAAGCTTGTTTGGCTGCAATGACTTCGTTAACTTTTGCTTGAATGTGCGTTTGAAAAGTGAGTTTGCTATCTAGGGTTACCCCTAGATATTTAAGAGAGTTTGACCATCTTATTACTGAGTTTTCGAGATTTAAATTTGGAATAGGTTTATTACGTTTAGTTGTTATGAGCAGGCCTGTGTTTTTTCTTCATTAATTTTAATATTCCAAGTTTCTGCCCATTCGTATATGGAGTCTAAGTGTTGTTGTATGTGATTTTTGAGTCTTGTGTGATTGTTGTTTATTGAGAATATGCATGTGTCGTCTGCGTATATGGAGAGTTTAGTGTTTGGGTGTCTAGGTATGTCTGTTGTGTATAATGAGTATAGCGTAGGCGACAGAGGAGAGCCTTGGGGGACTCCTGCCTCTATGCGCCTTGTGGTGGATAGTGCTGTGTTTATTTGTGTAGTGAAAGATCTGTGTTTGAGGAATGAGGCTATGAGTTGAGTTAGTGGAGGTGGAAGATTGTGTAGTCTGTCTAGTTTGTGTATGAGTCCTTCATGCCACACTTTGTCAAAGGCTTTTTCGACGTCACGGACTACAACTCCGGTCGATGCCCATCTTTGCAGTCCTCTAGTCGCCTCCTCTACAAGCCTGGCAAGTTGGAGCTCGGTGTTGTGTTGTTTTCTGAACCCAAACTGTTCGTCTGGGATCAGATTGTTTTGTGATATGTGTGAGTTTAATCTCTCCAACATAACCTTCTCCGTCAGCTTGCTCAGCGATGAGAGCAAGCTGATAGGTCGCCAGTTTTGAGGAAAGATCAAGTTTTTGTGAGGTTTAGGGATTAGTATTATTTTTGCTTTTTTCCAAGATTTTGGAAAGTGTTTTAGTGATAGTATTGTGTTTATTATGTAAGTGAATTTGAGTATGGCTGTTTGTGGTAAGTTTTTTAGTGCTCTGTTTGGTATGTTGTCGTAGCCGGGTGCTTTTTTCGGGTTTAATTGCGTAATAATTTGCGCAATTTCTGCGGTGTTTGTTGGTCGTGTTTCGTCGTCTTGGTGTTCGTTTTCGTAAGTTAGTATTTCTCTGTAGTTTCTCTCTATGGTTGCCTCGTGATCTATATCCTGGGCCCCATCGCCTAAGGTGAATTGCGATTCCAGCGAGTCTGCGAAAGCCTCAGCCTTCTCTTCGCTGGAATACACCATTCCTCTCAGTCCATGGATGTTAGGATATGTCACTTTGTTGCGACCTTGCATCGTTTTGGCGATTTTCCATAGAGAGTTGTTTTGTGGGTTGACTGTTGTGATGTATTCTGTCCGTGAGTTGTTTTTGTGAGTTTTTATGTCTGTTTTGATTGTATTCGTGAGTCTGTTTGCTAGTGTGTTTAAGTCTCGATTGTTTGTTAGTTTGGCTCGTCGTTTTAGCCTGTTTCGGAGCCTTATGTTGTTTATTTGACCACTCTGTTAGCGTTTTGCATTTATAAGTAAGTTTTATTACTCCGCACCATTTCGAAATAGAGTATAGTTTGTTGGCGCAGTTTTTTTTAACACGATGGCAGGTATTCCGTCCGGTGCTGATGCCTTTTGCGTATCTAGTCCTTTGAGGACGAATATCACGGTGATCAAACTTACTTTCTTCCATGGTAGTGTTGATGTTCGATATGATGGGGAGAGCCCTGCCTTGGGGGACGTTTAAGGTTGAGTGCGATGAAAACATTTTGGCGAGCATGTTTGCTTTTTCCTTGGCTGTGGTCGCCGTGATGTCTTGTTCGTTTGTCAAAGGTGGAAGAGACGTTTTTCTAAAGTTATTACTTACTGCTTTTGCTACCGTCCAGAAATTCCTAGTGCCACTGGGGCATTGTAAAAGTTTATTCTTGATCCTTTGATTATGTTTGTCATTAGTTTCGTCAATGACACGTTTGCATTCGTTTCTTGCTTCGGCAAAATAATTGCGATTTTCAGCGGTCTGACTTTGCTGCCAGTATTGTAGGCTAAAGGATATGGGGCCAAATCCACACAAATAATAAGAAATAACCACACAAATACTAAGAAATAATAGTCGGCGACGAGGAACTGATCGAAGAGTGGAGAAAATATTTTAAGGGGCATCTAAACATAACTCATGAAGATACACACAAGGAAGAAACATATGACAGCAGATTTCCCGGTCGACGAACCTTCCTTCGATGAAACTCAAAAATCCATAAATAAGATGAAGAATCATGCAGCAGCAGGGACGGATGAAGTACGAACGGAATTCATAACATATGGGGAGAGACTCTGCAACGCCAGCTGCACAAATAACGCGTATATGGCGAAATGAGGCGATACCAACAAGATGGAAGAAAAATATCATTGTGCTTATTCATAAGAAAGGGGATAAAATGATATGCTCCAATTATAGAAGAATCTCCATAACAAACACCGCATACAAAGTCCTGTCAAACATACTGCTTAGCAGCTGCTAACCCCCTATGTTGAAAACGTCCTAGGAGATTATCAAGCCGGATTTAGAACACACAGATCTACGATAGACCAGCTATTCACACTAAGACAGCTCCTGGAAAAAGGATGGGAATATAACAGACCCATACACAACCTTTTCATAGACTTCCAACAAGCTTATGGCAGCATAGAAAGAAACCAAGTATGGAATGCGATGGCAGAGCTCTCGATACCAAGAAAATTGATTCGAATGACTAAAGTGTACCTGGAGGACGGAGTATCAAAAGTACGTGTCAACAACAAACTCTCTGGCTCAATCTTGTCCTAGAGAAAGCAGCGAGGGAAGTCGGAGTAAAAACAGAGTTACTTACAGCACAAGGACCTAGACTGCTGCTGGCATACGCAGACGATATTGACGTAGTAGGAAGATCCACAATCTCCGTAAAGGAAACGTTCAACAAAGTTGAAAGAGCCACGAGTAGGGTAGGGTTAAAAGTGAACGAAGGAAAAACGAAATACATGTGCGTAAACCGAACACAAAGGCGGGATAGATTAGGCCAAAACATCACATTCGGCACCCTCAATTTCGAAAGAGTGGAACGCTTTTTTTTTATATGGCAGTGGCACACACACTAAAGGGAGATCCTATGGCGCTCGACGAGCGGTGTGTGTGCGAAGATGTTGATTGACACGGTTCTTGAATATTTGTAGGTTGTAATTAGTGGGAAACAGATGTCCTGGAAGTGAGTTCCACAGTGATGCAGTGCGCCAGACAAAGGAGTTCTGGTAAAGCGATGTTCTAGGTGTTTCTAGTTGTACGACGAACTGATGCGCTCCTGCCGACTGTCGGGACTGTCTGACAGGAGTTGCCAGGGGCGGGATTATGCGGGCCAAATCCTGGGAATATCTGCCGTGAAAGTATCTGTAAAACAGAGACATCTCGGCCACATGTCTGCGATGTTCCAGACTATCCAGATTCCGGGTCAACTCCGGATCGCCGACGAGACGCACAGCCCTCTTCTGAATGGAATCCAGCAGCTTTAGGGTACGCTTTGGTGCGGCACCCCAGATATGTGAGCAATATTCTAAGCACGGTCTTATTTGCGCTTTGTACAGCAAGAGCAACTGCTGCGGTGTATAGAGTTTTTTGTTGCGAAATAGCGCACCAAGCTTCTGGGAGGCTAATTTTGCGATGTTAGCAACATGGTCATGCCACGACATATTGCTGTTGACCGAGACACCCAGCAGCCCGATTGACGAGGATGAAGGAATGGTCGATCCTGCCATAATGATGTCAGGGCCCGCTGTATTGGCCCTCTTGGTAAACGTTGCTGCTTGGGTCTTTGCTGCATTGAACTGAACCAAATTTCGGTCGCCCCAAGTTTGAACTTTCTTCAGGTCTTGATTAATTGCTGTAATCTGCTCCAGTCTGCGGTGATGAGTCTCAGTCGCTGGTAAGGGTTTTTCTGATCTAAAGTGGGAGACAAGGGTACTGTCATCTGCAAAACTGTAAACAGGATTATTCGTTTCGATCAGCAGGTCATTAATATAGATGAGGAACAGAGTTGGTGAAAGTATTGCGCCCTGAGGAACGCCCGCGTTGATGGTGAATGTGTCCGAGATGTGTCCATCGACCGCAACGTGTAGGGATCGGTTCTTAAGGAAACTGGCCAGCCAGCTGCAGAGAGAGGCGGGCAGTCCCAAGGACGGCAGTTTGTTGAGCAGTCCGTCATGCCAAACTCTGTCGAATGCCTTTGAAATATCCGACGCAATCGCTCGAGACTCTCCGTAGTTTTCAATTGCCCTACTCCATATATGAGTGACATAGGCCAATATATCTCCTGTCGATCTCTCTTTGCGAAAGCCGTATTGATTATCGCTGATTATTCTGTTGCTCTCGAGGTACTTGAGTAGTTGCTGGTTGACTACACGTTCCATGACTTTGGAGATTATTGGAAGCAAGGCAATTGGGCGATAGTTTGAGGGCGTGGTTTTCTTGCCTTTTTTTGGAACAGGTTGCACTCGAGCGACTTTCCAAGAGGATGGGTAAATCCCTTTTCTGTAAGAAAGAGAAAAAAGCCTGGAAAAAACGGGTGTTAGTTCGTTGGCGCAGTTCTTTAGCACGATGGCAGGTATTCCGTCCGGTCCTGATGCCTTTTGCGTATCTAGTTCTTTAAGGATTTTGCGAATATCACGGTGAGAAATCTTGACTTCTGCCATGGTAGTGTTGATGTTCGGTATAGTGGGGAGAGTCTTGCCTTGGGGCACGTCTAAGGTAGAGTGCGATGAAAACATTTTGGCGAGCATGTTTGCTTTTTCCTTGGCTGTAGTCGCCGTGATGCCACGTTCGTCCGTCAAAGGTGGGAGAGACGTTTTTGTGTAAAGTTGTTACTTACTGCCTTTGCTACCGACCAGAAATTCCTGGATCCACTGGGGCATTGCAAAAGTTTATTCCTGATTTTGAGCATCTGGGAGCAATAATCACCGCAGATAACGACATCACGGAAGAAATAAAGGCAAGCCGATATATTTTCACACTGGATAATATGATGAAATCGAAAAGTCTTACAAGATCATCAAAAGTGAAAATCTACAAAACCATTGTCCGACCGATACTAACGTATTGGCCTGAGACGTGGACCATGACAAAAGAGAACGAAGAAAAACTCAGGCGATTTAAGCGAAAGATTTTGAGAAAAATTTTCGGACCATACCACGACACTACCACAAATGAATATAGAATGAGAACAAATGCCGAAATTAGGAGATTGTATAAGGATAGTGATGTGGTACAAGAAATAAAGGGCCAGAGACTAAGATGGGCAGACCATGTGCATAGACTGCAGGATGAGAGACTGGTGAAGTTGATATGGGAAGAGGTTCCTATGGAAAGAAGACCACCTGGACGACCCAGAATGCGATGGAGAGACAACATTGTGTCAGATCTACGAAAAATTAACATCCCCTTCGAACATAGAATGATGGAGGATCGAAACACACTGGAAAAAACTTGTACAGTCAGCCAAGACCCACCCAGGGTTGTAGTGCTACTTGATTGATTAATTGATTGACTTGTAGGCTTGCTATTTCCTACCTACAGCTCTTTCGCATCTTCTGTCGAATCAGGGCTGATATGCACAAACACTTCCGTAAACTGTAACGGTTTAATGCACCCTGCAAATCCTATTGGTTAGTCTTTATGGCATTCAACATAAAGTATGGGTAGCCAAAGTCAGATACGTGTGCAATTTGTGATTCGTTGCAGCAGAAGATCAATGGGGTAACAGACGATAAGAAACTAAGGTTTGCTACTGAAAAAAAACGTCATCTGAAGAAGGCAGGGACTTTCCGAAAAGAAGATACAAGTTTACTATGAAAGCCATAGAAGGAAAAATTACCTTCTTGACATTTGATTTCATGCAGAATCTCCCCCATGTCACACATTCCAAGTGGTCCTGTTTATTATTCCCGTCAACTATGGTTTAACGTTTTTGGGATCCATGATTTAGCTGATGAGTTCGTAAAAAATTATCGGTACTTTGAGTCTGATGGAGAAAAGGGACCTAATAAAGTCATATTTATGCTTTAAGATGCAAAAAAAATATTCCGCATGACAAGAGGCGAGAAGAACTTGTTCTTATTTTCCGACCCAAAGAAAAAAACTTACGTAAACTTATTCAGTATTTAGAAAATCCAATCCATCGTCAGTACTACTATGAGCATCTTCTTATGAAATAGCCATCACCAACTGAAGATAGCTTCGAAAATGATAACAATGACAATTCTAATAGTTGTGATGATGCATAAATATTGGTCATACACCTTGTAATTCGTTGATTTTTTATAGCAGAGTGATGTTCAGAAAATATTGTCGTTAAAATTCTGCAAAAAGCAGACATGTTCAAACGTTTTTATCTCATAATAATTGTTGGTATCACTGAAAAGCATTTTTGACAAGAGGTGCGCAAATGAGGTAGTACCATATAAGATTTTAAAGTGGGTGTGGGTAGTGCTTCAGAGTGGGTGAGGGTGGGCTGCTGTAGAAAATTGTTTAGTTTAAAATGTTAGTAATGATCGTAGTTTAACATATAGCGCCCTATACGCTTGACGTAAGAGAATATTGCCTCCCTAAGTGTTTAGGAGACCTTTTTATATTCTTATCTGATTTACGATGTTATGGCTAGAGTAGTTATAAGCGGGTCGATTATTCTCGATCCGCCGGGTAGTTTTTAAGAGTTTTTCAGATGGCAGTTCTTTGTACGCTTTCGTAATAGAAGTCGAATAAACGAATGTTCTTGTAAATCATTCGCATTTTTTATAATCTTACAAAGTCAGAAGTGGCATATACTCTTGCCGTGCGCGAAAATTGTGGCATTCGATTTACGGGCCGTTTTCCCGGAACTTTAAATAAGTAACATTTTCAGTTGTACGAGGTATTTGAAAAGATAAGTGCAAAGTGAAGGGCCATATTTAGTGACTGGAAATGGATCGAAGTCGGAAGCGTGAACGGTCAAAACGATCTCGGTATTCGTCAACAAGTAGCAGCAGCAGTAGTAGCAGCAGCAGCAGTAGTAGTAGCTCATCTGCAATCTCTGAGAAATCGAGCAAAAACCGAAGCACAAAGCGCAAATTAAAGCGGCTTAAACAGTTGGAAAAATATGTTTCCAACATTAAAAGCGGACACTTAGGTGCGGAAGAAAATTTGATTCCTATTTTCGATCCACAAACGGAACAATCAGTAGAAGCCTGGGTCAACCGAGTAGATGAATTAGCCAAAAGTTATGGGTGGAATGAATTAATAATAGTAGTTGCCAACCGCCTTCAAGGGATGGCAAGAAGATGGTATGACAGCCAAGATATGCTTTCCTCAAAATGGAGTACTTTAAAATCGGTTTTATTAAAACAGTTCACAAAACCCCTAGCATTTGGGAAATTACTTCGCGAAGCAGCAAATTATGAGTCGTCACCAGGACAAAATTTGAGTGAATACTGTTTCCAAAAGTTAGAAAAGTTGAAAGCTCTTAAAATCGATATACCCGAGAAGTACCTAATAGACGCAATAATTACAGGACTGAGAGACGACCAAATAGAAAGAACAACTCGGGCATCAAGATTTACGACTACCGGCGAGCTGTATGTCTATCTAAGTACGGTGAGACCAGCTAATGTCATCAAAAGAAAGCACTCGCCAGTAAATATGAGCTTTGTGAAAAATGAAGCTTCAACATCCAGAACAAAACCTTCTTGTTTTAACAGCAAAGGACCGCATTACATGAAGTTCTGCCCCAAGCCCATTGTGGAGTGTTTTAAGTGTAAACGCGTTGGACATCGACAGAATCAGTGCACTGAATCTCAAGGTAGTTCATTAAAGTACCATAAAGTGAACGGAATAAGACTATCGCCAGGTGAGATAAATCCATATATAATGACTGTTTTCATCAATGGGGTCCGAGTAAAAAGCTTAATAGACACGGGAAGCTCAAAAACATTAATACGTCAACAAATTGCTGATAAACTTAAAATTAATTTGAATGATAATCATTGTACTAAGCCCATGTTGCGTGGATTTTCCGGTAATTACGTTAGTACTGTTAGTAGTTTAGGAGTTAAGATAAAGTTATAACATTTTCCTATATAAAAAAAATGTATATAATATTTGTTCGATAACAGTTGGAGTTAAGTTCGCTTGGTCATGTAATTGGGTTGTAGCCCTAGAGATTACGGTTGTAACCGTGCATAATTAAAATAGGTGGGTGGCTCCCACCTTGCAGAGGTTGTAGCCTCGTAAGGGTCGTAGCCCAATGTAGATGATGGTTGTAGCCATTATATCTATGTTGTGAGGTTGTAGCCTCGTATGGACTTGGATCGAAGTCCGACGTGGAGAATGGTTGTAGCCATTGTACCTTGAAGTTGGGTTGTAGCTCAACGCCGAGGATTGTCGTAGCCATCACCGTCATCCTAACTAACGAAGAGGACAAGGGATGAGGTCATCCCGAAATACAGGATGGCCGAATGTAGAAAATTGTTTAGTTTAAATTAAAATGTTAGTAATGATCGTAGTTTAACTGACTGTACATCATATAGCGCCCTATACGCTTGACGTAAGAGAATATTGCCTCCCTAAGTGTTTAGGAGACCTTTTTATATTTTTATCTGATTTACGATGTTATGGCTAGAGTAGTTATAAGCGGGTCGATTATTCTCGATCCGCCGGGTAGTTTTTAAGAGTTTTTCAGATGGCAGTTCTTTGTACGCTTTCGTAATAGAAGTCGAATAAACGAATGTTCTTGTAAATCATTCGCATTTTTTATAATCTTACAAAAAAATACTATATTTTTATTCCCCCACGTTACAACACCATATTTTTAAATTAAACGGATATGATACAAGAATATGGAAATAAAAGATTGTTTTAAATGTTCTGGCCAGCTGATTCGTATAGGGTCAACAAGTGATTAATATCATAATCATTTATTGCTAGAATGATTATTTAAAAAGCGTTGACGTATGACAAAAATAAATTAAATATTCAATTTGGTCATTTTGATAAGACCGATAAGAGGTCAATTAAACAAGCGCGACAAAGGAAATTAGGATAAAAGGAATTTTGGTAACGTGACATAATAGTTACGAAATTCTGTGTTGTCGATATTAAATTCGTGGCTCTATAGACAAAACACTCGGGCGACCCATTGACTCCAGAGAAACCCATAAATAAGGGCACTGTTTATTTATGTGGCAGGTTACGTGATAAGCTTGAGAATATTGGATAGGGACTTTTTAGGTGGACGGCAGTCTGGTAGAGGATGACTTTATAGACTGCTGTTTTAAGATCGCTTGTATGTGCATTTGAATTAAAATAACTTAAAGTTGTGTAATAATATTTAGCCTATTACAGTATTTCTAGCAATATGTCATATTATAGGAGACTCCTTAACAAAGAGGGCACTATACTTTCGAACACGTGCAGTTTTGTTTATTTTAACGCTCTCATAAATAATGTGCCTGCGACCCAAGTCAAAAGGGCGGAGAAGGCAAATTTGGGATTCGAAAAGTAAAGTGATCTTTTATGGTTTGGTTATTTTTTGATAAGTTAGTTAAGACGAAACCGTTGTACTGAGTGAAGTAAATTCAGTTAGCTGTATTAATATCGTGTTTTATTATCATTTTATTGTTTTATTATACTTATTATACCGAGTGTTTTCTTACATCTGATGTAAAGAGTCAAAAAAACAAGTTGCTTAATTCTGCAAAAATAGATGATATAAATTAACTCCCTGCTAGTTTTACAATATAGTTTAATTATTTTACTAATGAGGTTTTTAACTCCAATTCTTCGACTTTAATTGATTGATTTATTTCAGCCAACAAAACTTGCTCTTTTGATTAAAGTCTTAGCGAACTCAATGTTATGGAAGTTTTTTGGAAAAAAGTAATCTTTTTTAATAAATATTTCAATAAATATTCCATATGTAATAAAGTTTTCTTTTTTTTTTATTTTCAGTCTATCGGAAGTCGATATTTCCAGCATAACCTAATAATGACCGGTATTGCCATATTAGGTTAAGGACAGGACGAGTCGTTCGAAAACACCTAATTTTGTCGTCTGACGCAACTTCCCCTAATGCTTTGCTCTGAATAGCTACACAGGGTTAGGAAAAATTATCAGGACAGTCGATTATTTTGAAATATACAGGGGTTATCAAAAAATGTATTCCGTAGTAAATTGGAATATACAGGGTCGCCCACAAAGTTGTGGAGAATGATAGTTAGTATTTTGATTGCCCAGTCAATTTTGAATTTTTTTTTTATTAACCATGCCTAAATTTATTAGTTTGCCAAGATATCATGACATTTTGATTAATTACAAAACACAAATTAAATTTCAAGAAACAATTTAATAAGTTAACTTAAAAAAAAGAACAGTATAACAAATCGTAGAAAAGCGGCTTTATTTTTTAATAAATGTTGAAAATGACCCATTTATTAACTGAAAATAATATAAATTATCTCAAAAATGTCTTTGAGAGTATTTAAAACTACTTCCGTTGTTAGTCTCTCACTTTCATTTAAAATCTTAATTCTTAATTCTTCTAAATTATTGGATTTGTTTCGGTAAACATAGTTTTTCAGGTGAACCCGGCGAAGGATCGGGAAACCGTGAAGGCCATTCGATAGACCCTTGTCTTCCTTTCCATCGATTTGGGAACCTGACATCCAAAAATGGTCTAACCTCACGAGTGAAATGCAGAGGAGCTCCATCTTCCTGTAATCCTCTACTTCTTCTTCTTCTTCTTCTTCTTCTTTGCGGAAGCCTTAAGGCTTGTTTTACCCATTTCTTTGTCTCTCCTGGGATGCCGACTACCAGCAGCCCTTCCACTTCTTGGGAGGCCGTCCTGGTGGTCTGCCGGCTGCTGGTGTGCCATTTCTGGCATTTTTGCCAGTCTGTGGTTCTCCATCCTGGATATGTGCTCGTTCCAGAAGCGTCTCCTAGCGCGTGTCCATCTAACCATGTCCTCTGTCTTGCACTCTTCCCTAATTTCGTTACTCCTTCTTTGATCCCAAAGTGTGTTCCCTGTGATCATTCTTAGTATTCTCATTTCATTGGTTCGTGCCATTCCTTTTTGTCTCCGCCGTGTCAGCTCGTGTTTTTGCCCTGTATGTCATTACGGGCCTGACACATGCTTTATATATTCTAACTTTGGTCGGGATTGATATGCATGTATTTTTCCATATGGTTGTTCGTAAGGCTCCTGCTGTCCTGACTGCCTTGTTTACTTGGTTCTGTACGCCATTCTTGAGTTCACCATATGGTGATATTATTATTCCCAGATGGTTTAATTCAAAAACCTGGTCAATTTTTTTGTTGTTTAGTTCTAGTTTGCATCTGCGTGGTTCCCTATCGATCACCATGCTTTTTGTTTTGGTGGTTGATATTTCCATGTTAACTTGTTCGGCCTCTTTCTTAATTGTCTGTAAGAGCTATTGCAGTCCGTCTTCCGTGTCCGCGAATAGCATTACGTCGTCTGCGCAACATATTATCTTAAGTTGTTGGTTTCCCATCCTATATCCCTGGTCTACCTTGCGCACTTGCTCTATTATTCTGTCCATTGTGATGTTGAACAGCAGTGGACTGAGACTGTCTCCTTGTCGTATCCCTGTGCTTTGCTCTATTTTTTCTGTTGTTGTTAATTTTGTTCGTATTGTTGTTGTGTTGTGTGTTGAGCTCTCTAACCGTCTCCGTGATGCTTGGGGGTATTTCCCTGCGGTCCAGCTCGTTCCTAACGTCCTCCAGCTTTATCCTGTCGAACGCTTTTGTCAAATTTATAAAGCACGGGTATGCTGGTTTGTTATACTCTATTGCTTTCCTTACAACCTGCCTGACAACGAACACTGCGTCAATCGTCGAAAGGTTTTTCCGAAAACCTTGCTGCTCCTCGCTTATTGTGGGTAGGAACTGAGAATGCGTTGCTGCAGCATACGGGTGAATAATTTCATGGTGGTGTCCAGAAGCGATATTCGGTAGTTCGTCGAATCTGATGTTTTCCCCTCTTTGAATATTGGGATTATGATGCTGTCTCCATCTCGCTGGTGTATTTTCGTCCTTCAATTGTTGAATTGTTCGGCCAGCTGTCCAGCCAGAACTTCTCCTCCGTATTTCAGAAGTTCATTGGGGACGTTGTGCGTGCCTGGAGATTTACCATTTTCAGGTGCTTCATTTCGGATATCACTTCCTCCACCGTGTATTGTTCTACATCCTCGATGTCTATGGCTTCCCCTCGGTTCAGCATCCCCCGCTCCTTCGGCCTTCGTAGTTCCTGTTCGTCCCGGTTTGTATAGAGGCCCTGAAAGTAGGTGGTCCATTTGGCTACCGAGATGTTATTTAATTGTACTGTCTCATTTATTTCCCTCCTTGTTGCTCTGAGCATTTTCCATATGCGTTTTTGGGTTCCATAGAAGTCACTCTCCATTTCTCTACTGAAATTCTCCCAATGCTCTCTCTTTGCGGTTGTTTACTCTGTTTCTTGTTTCGATGTATTTGCTGTAACCAGTTCAAGTTAATATTGGAAGTTAAATTGTTTTTAGTTGGAACTATTTCTTGCCGAAAAAGCTGGATATATCGTTCAAATTTCCCTCGATAAAGAAGGGTCAAATTACATGTCCCGCAAACAATCCAGCTCAGATATTAACTTTTTCTGGGAACTCTGTATGCAGTTCTTGATACCAGTTTGGGTTATTTCGCGCCCAGTAACGGTAATTTTGTTTATTGACCATTCCGTGTAGTGTAAAGATCGCTTCATCCGAAAAAGACAATATTGGTTGAAAAATGAGGGTCTCTTCAATCTTTCTGGTCATTATTTCGCAACATTCTAGTCTTCGACCACAGTCAGCGTCACAAAGATCTTGTACAACATCAACTTTCTCAGTATGAAGAATGGTTCGTACAGATTTTTGATCAATTTCATGATAAAAAGCGGGCTGATTAATGGATTGTTTGGGATTTTCTTCTATCGAAAGCAGAATGTCTAATTTTTTCTCCTGGGAGGTAGCAGTCCTGCATCTTCCCGATCTTGTTCGGATTTTTACACTCGCAGTCATTCTGTAACGCTCAATAGTTAGAAAAACTGGATTTTTCAATGTGCCTGTCTAGGCACCGCCTGATATGATCTCTGTTTATCACCATACCCCCCTTAAAATTAAAATATCAATTCTCTCTGTTTCAGTAAGTAAAAACGCCATGCTATTTCCTTCTATGCTTAATTCTGTCAGAATTTGATTTCAGATGTCAAATTATTAGTAACAAAGTTCATGACCTCATTTCTTTTTTTCGGCGACTGGCTATTGAGAAGAACGATTGTGGTTCCCGAATTTTTCCTTTTTCCTAGGTTCTTTTAGCCTAGAGACTAAAGTATGTGAGTTGGTATCCCAAAGGAATTTTATTTTTGAGAAACTGAAGCTTGTTTTAGATAGTCATAATTTGCAAATTTCTCCCAGTAAATCGTCCTCAATTCTATTTAGGCCAGGACTTGCTGATTTGCCATTATGGCCAGTTAGGTTAGGGAAATTTGTGATTTCATGGGTGAGAGAAATGAAATATCTTGGGGTAATTCTAACAGATAATTTGAAATGGGATAAATATATTAACTATATAAGTAATAAAGTACAGAAAGGTATTAATGTAATGAGAGTTGTAAGTAGGGTGTGGAGGGGTGCCGCTCCTATGACGTTAATACATTTATATAAAAGTACTATAAGGTCATATTTTTATTGTGGATGCCAATTTTTGAGACCTGTGTCTAAGAAATGTATAAAAAACTGGATACTCTGCAATTTCAAGCGTTACACATATAGTGACTGGCTGTATGAGATCCACTCCTACAAATACTATATGGGCTGAATGTGCGGAACTCTCATTGGAATGGAGAAGAGAGTGGATGGCGAAAAAGTTTATCATTAAGAGGCTTGCAGATAAGATAAGGGTGATCCTATTATATTGTTATTGAAAGAATTTCACAATAGGTTGAGTATTCCTAATAGATATTGGACAGGAAAGGAATTGCCATATTTATTAAATTCACTTAGAGAGGCAGATATAGAGTGTATTGATATGAGGATCTATGAA
Source organism: Pissodes strobi (assembly GCA_016904865.1). Classification (NCBI taxonomy): domain Eukaryota; kingdom Metazoa; phylum Arthropoda; class Insecta; order Coleoptera; family Curculionidae; genus Pissodes; species Pissodes strobi. The sequence continues at coordinate 674,443 of MU181969.1, forward strand.
ATAAATCCTAGGTTTAAATATAACCTTGAACATCAATTTTCCAGCATTCCAATCATTAGTATAAAAGTGTCTAAATCAGGGAGTAAAGTATCACAGGAGTTCCTCGCTCAAGCTAGTAAATATGTGGGATATGATTGGTTCTTTACGGATGCTTCTCTCAGTCATGGGGACCAAAGTGCGGGATTTGGACTTTTTTCTCCTACAAGAAATATTAAGTATTTTAGTACGCTTCCAAATGAGATCCTGGTCTATACCCGGGAAATTATAGCTATTCGCAAAGCTCTTTGTATGTGTCTAGAAAAAGATATATCGAGGGTAATTATATCTAGTGATTCCAATAGTGCCATTCAAAAAATATCTAGTACTTCACTCAAGAAAAATTTGCATTTTGTGGCTTTTATGACCAAACAGCTAATAATTGAAGCTAATAATAATGGTTCTTGTTTTAAACTTGCCTGGATTCCTGGACATTCAGGGATTAAAGCTAATGAAATTGCTGATATGCTTGCCAATGTGGGTAGAGCTCTTAATGTTCCGATGCCTGTCCAATTTGATTACATGGATTTGACTACCGTTATTAAAAAAGATAAAGTGGCTCAATGGAAACTGAGATGGAAGGTTAAAGGGGCTTGATATGGGCAGATACAGGATCCATTTTTAACGATTCCTTGATTTGCAAAGTTTCCATTTATAAATAGACATCACATGACTACCATAATCAGAATAAGAACAGGGCAGGCTAACCCCTCAACACCTAAATCGGATAAGAGTGTTAACTGATCCCTACTGTGAGTCTGGGAAAATTGGTGATATTAGCCATATTCTTTTTGAGTATACGAGTAAGCAAGGTAATTTATATGACGATCTGATTTCTAGTGAAGTCACTGCTCCTTTGTCCTTATCTACCGTATTAAGAAATATTAATTATCAATCATTTGTTTTAATAATGAATTTTCTGAATAGGAATAATTTGAATATATAATCTACTCACGTGGATTACCCTGAATAGTTTTGTAACATCTACATTGTTAAATAAAAAAAAACTATCTAAGATAATAACATAATGTTACAATCTAATAAGCTGGAAATTGTTGTTTTAGAATCCTGTATTGTGAAAAATTCTTTGTTGTTTTGACTTGAATCCTGTGTGGTGTATATGAATATTACAATAGCTGAAGAAGTTTAGAGAAGATTTAGACAGAGACAGCTATAATTACAATGGGCTATGGGCTAGGCCAATTAAGGCCCTGACGGCCTTAATTGGACAAGTCCGATACTGTATTACAAGTCTCCTAATGGCCAAATGCTTATTGGTGAAGGCCACTCTGAAATAATCAATCAATCAATAACCTCATTTGTTAATCAGGTAAATACGACTACATTAGAATATCGCATTTGAAACGCCCATAACTAGGAAAATAATTAATTTAGGCACAACGGATGGTTAATAAAAAAAATGCTTAAAATGGATTGGGGAATCAAAATATTATTATTCGGGCTGTTCCATTTAAAAAATATATATCTAATAATCTCCACATCTTTGTGCGCGACGCTATATATTCCAATTATTTATTAGAGATATGTAGATTTTTAAAAGCCCTACAACTTTTATATAAGATATTTTTTGATAACCCCAGTATATTTCGAAATAATCGACCGTTGTGGTAATTTTGCCTAACCCTATATATTTAAAATATAAACTCTTACATATTTTGTTACAAACAGTAACTCAATCAAACCTTTAATGTTGATACAAATTCCACTTATGACTAGTCGTAATATGCAAAAAAAACCGCACATACAGCACTCCTCGAAATATGAACAATTGATTGCATTGCGGATATTAATTAGCCTGTTGGTCAATAGGCAGTGAAATGATTAAGACGGTAGTGAAGTTTGGCAACTAGTGTGGAAAATCTTCCAATACGGTAAGTGAGATTCAGTTTAAATATTTGAAAAGTTGTTTTGAAACGATATTTCCAGGATTATTATTTAAACAGATGTGTCACGTGACAGGTGACCTGTAAATTATCACAAAACGAGTATGTTTTATATTGTTATTGGTTAAGTAAGTGTAGCCCATGGTTAAATGGTACAAACTCCCAGATCAACCTTTAAACAAATTTATGATCTTCATTTGTGTGAGTGGGTTTTTACATAATTCAACACAACGAGTACGCCAAACGGTTACACTTTATTTTAATATTTTAATTCAATCAGACTGAGACTTTCTTTACACAATTTTTAAGCGCGCTCGTTGAATACATTTACTTTTCAAACTCACTGTCTCTCTCTTCTTCTCTCGTTCGTTATCTTCGATACCCAGGCCATTTTAATGGTGTTAATGTAAACACCCATAACTCATTGGCCAAGTGGCTTAATGACTTCGTACTTTGACGTCCCACATTTGCTTCATCCGATGTCAAAAGTTAGCAAATCAAAAAGAAATATTGGTACTTTAAAGCTCTAAAAATAAAGGCGGTAGAGATGCTCCAAATATACGGAAAAACTTTGCACTCGATGACCCGTTTATTATTATTATTATTAACTAATATATGGAATTTATGACAACAATTTTATGTAAAAGTTGTTCTTAGTTAAAATTATCCAATTTTTTTTATATTTGTTCAACTATTGCTTCATTATTTAAAATGAATTAACCTATATAATATTACATTTTTTGATACCGCTGCTATCGACCACAAATTCAGCAATATCTATTCGCTATTTGCAAGATCCGTTAAGTGACATCTGGTGTCAATAATCGGCGAATCCAGTAGCGTTTCGATTCATTAATACGATAAGGCGTCACTCAGTGGCGTAACGATAATACAGCAAATCGGGGCAAAGCCCGGGGGCCCCGCAATGTTAGGGGCCCAATCAGTCATCCAAGAAATTAAAAAATTGGAACCAATATATTATTACAACAAGAAATTTATGAATTTATTTATTTTATTGAATCATAGAAATAATAGAACCTTCTATAATAATTGAATATCAACATTTTTAAGTCTCATAAAAAAACAATTTAAATAATAATATGTCAGCTAATGATTTTTTAAGTTAATTATTTAGCAATACGGAATCCTTAAAAGTTATTTTATTCAAATTTTTCCGCCGTTTTATTGTTTTTGACATTACCTGTAAGAGTGGCAAATCTTAAATAGTTATTTACCTAACATGTGCGGAAAGTGACATTTTTTCGCACGAGGCGGCAGTTGCACGAACGACGCGAAGCGGAGTTCGGGCAAGCCGTTAAGGGCGGAAAAGACACTTTCCGCATGTGTTAGGTACAAAATTTTTCCGACGATCGATATACAGTGTGTCCACGGATTTTTACTCCCTTTGTCTTCTTGGGGACTCAATCCGTGGACACACTGTAGTTCTTAGATAAACGTCAATTAGGTTTGAGGTAAATAATAGTATACTGTAATTACAAAAATTATTGAGCTTCTTGAGTATTTCACCTTATTGAGTGTTTTAGATAAGATATTCATTAATTTAACCAATCGTGCGGAAAAGTGACAGTGTTAGTAGTTCTGAAAAGCAACTTTTCAGCACGATTTTTTTTATAGAATTATAAACAGTAAAACAGATAAATATTACAAAAAAATATTTATTTTAAACTAGGAGAATAGAGAACTGAGAACAAATTAAACATATTATTAAAGTGAAACGTGTATTTCATAAATGCTTTATATAAACTTTTGTAGGATAACAAAAAACAGATTAACGATAAATATTAAAATTAAACATGCAATTGGTATTTGTAGCATACTGTAGATTTATCGCAGATGCCATGTCTTGAAGAACTTCGTCGGTTTTTACTTGAATTTGATGTGTGTTTGCTAATGTCTGACCTCCTCCGGATACACATTCTACCGAACGTTGTATTTGGAGTTGACTTTGAGTAGAGTAACTGGGTATTACATTTTCCATTGTACTTTCTGACAAAACTGGATCCATGGGTATTCTCGAAGACGTTTTTAAGATATTCTAGGCAAGCTTTTATTCGTTAGGGAATCTTCAATATAGGATTCGGCTACACTGGTTGACTTCCATTCTCCATGCCTTTTAATATTAGTGAGTGATATTGGTTCCATAACTTGCCAACAAGGTTGCTGAGGATCTCCGAAAACAGTGGCCCATGTACATTTCTGGATTTTTCAAGTTCAGGTACCCAGCAATGTTAGACGATACTTTACCAAATGTATTGATACCAACGCTTTGATTAGTGCATTTTCCGTTTCTATAAAATATAAAAAAGCGTTTGTTTGTGGCTTTCACAGGTCGCGCAGCCACATACTTTCTGTACAGTTTTATGTAGCTAGGTTTGTTCTTATCTGGGTCACAAACTACGAATTTTCTCGGTTTATTGATTTTGGTAGATGGTATCGTGATTACCAGAATGTCTTTTTTATCTGCAATGTCTTCAGTCGTCATCTTCATCAACTCCTCACGTCGTCGACAAGCACCTGCTATACCAAAAATTGTACTTATTTTCATCATGAGATAGACGTTGTCTGGAGCATTAAAAATAAAATTTTCTACATCTTGTTGTTCCAAAATTTTGGATTTTTTTGGTTTCTAGTTATCGTTGACGCTCTTAAACAGGATGTGAGTTTATGATATTTGCTTATATCAACGTCCTTCTCAAGTTTTATGATTAATTCTAGCATTGAATATTTCGACCATAGCGTTGATGTACTTGATAATATATGAAAATGTGCTAGCAATACATCTTCCTTTATTGTGGAAAATTTTGTTTTATTGGAACCAGGACTCGAACAAACTGAACTCTTTTCTGTAACGTTCTTTAGATTTTTCTGGAATCAGAGTACTATTTGCTGCGTTGATGGCTTCCATGATGTCTTCTGAAAAACCTTCTCCTTCAAACTGTTCTTCGCTATCCATTTTAACACAAAAACTTGCAAAAATTATGAAACCATAGAAAAGTGATTTATATATACACGAAATAGAACACTCACTTCTGTAGTATCTGCCAGTAGCTTTTGTGACTGTGCTGCCATAGCGGTGCAGCCATTGAACTAACCTTTGGCGGGTCGTTCAAATTATGTCTGGTTGAAAATTTATCACTCCAAAACTTAATTTTTGGAAAAAATTGTGTGTAAAATCTGTCAAAAATTAAGTTTTGAAATGAGATTTATTGAAAAATAGCAATTTCAGCAAGTTTCGGAATACTGTACTATTTAGCAAATATTTGATAACCAGGCATATTGGTGATAAATAAAACAATATATCAATGTAGGAAAATAATATGCATATTTATAAATTATTTAATTATTACTGATTTATTAATGATGTTGATAAAATATGTTTTTCTTTAATGTCTAAGTCACAAAATGAAATATTCTGCTATGATATCCTTAACTATGGCCAGTTGCATAAATATATTTCATAAAAATTCTAATTGGACTTTTGCACATATACATTTTTTCCCGATAGCATGGCAGAATTTGTATGTAATTATTGGTTTGAGATGCGGATGACTTTCCACAAAGGTCAGTTTTCATCTGCTATACCTTTTTCAAAACATTGCCAAACTTTAACTTACAATTTTGGCGCATGTCAAGGATAAAAAAAAACATGTTTCAATAACTACAGTGCGAGTCGGAAGAATTCGACCAAACTACAGAAGAAGGTACACATATGATGTTTTCGGCTCAGGTAAAATGTGACGAAAGTTGTTTATTTTACAATGGTCGTAGAAAAAGTACTTCTTATACACTTGTTCTCGAGGTAGCTGTTCTAATTTATCATTCCCTGTTCGAGAAATCCGGATCGTAAATATTTGTAACAGATAAATATTATTTAAAATGGTTAAATGCCATTATTGAAGAGAGTTTATACCTCCATGATTTAAACAGTAAGCAGTAGAGTGGTTTGAGAAGTGAGTCAAGGATTTCCAAGAGTAAGTAATAAAAAATATGAATAACATTGATAACACAGGAATGTGAAATATTGACCTTTTACAATACCTACTGGTAAAATCAGATCACGGTCCTTTTTCAGATGATGTGTCAAATTAGTTTTTGAACTGACCTATAAGACCGTTTTCCAGTTTTCTTTAGGTTTGTCAGCTTCGTTAGGGTCACTAAACTAGCACTTGTGCTGTTTACACCCTGGAGCCAGAGCCGAAGAGGCTATCCAAATAACCTACCAAATAATATTTATTGTCTAACAGATTAACCACCCATTTATAAAACAATTTATATTTACAATTAGGTTTAAAAACTAATTACATTGGTCCAACAAATTCAATATAAAAATAAAAAGAAAACAAATTCAAAACCAAAAATGAAAACAATCACAGTGCAGTTTGCAGAAGTTTACTCTGTAACTCCACTTATGAACTGATGCAGAGACAAATGGTTAATATCAACATCACTTCACGACTTGTTATACACACTCGAGGCCAACTATAGAGGCGTTTTAATTAAGAAATTAGTTGATGGTGTCGGTGATTGAAAAAATAGTGATAATCTGATAAAAGGTGCAGGAACATGAAAATTGACTTGTGCTAATAACTCCGGACTGTCAATGAGAGAATTGCATAATTTAAAGAGACATTGTAGAGCCAGATAATATTGGGCCAGAAGTTCATTCTCTAGATGTGCTTGAAACCCAGAAAATTTAGGAGTTTTCGTTGTATATTCTCAAACAATACACAATACAATAAACTTATACAGTACTCCAAACCAAATCGATCGAAGGAATAATATAATGTTGTTAATGTATTAAGTAATACTGTTATACCGTCGGAATTTTTAGTAATAAAGCCTAACATCGTCAAAGCCTTCTTACAAATCTGATCAATATAAGATCCAAAGGAAAATTTAGTAGCAAATGTCACACCTAAGTCCTTAAATGTATTACAACATTCAATTAATAAGCCCCAGATTAAAATAGAAATTACCTTATTGGAATAAGTCATAGTGAAGCATTTCGAACTACTTCAGGGGAAATTATTTCTTTCACACCAGTGTTGAACTGCAATCAAGCCTTCGTGCAATGTTACACAATCAGAGTGTTCATTAATAACCCCGAACAGCTTCAAATCATCGGCAAACATAAGTAGATTACTTGATACGCCATGAACCATATCATTGATAAATAATAGAAAAATCAGAGAAGGAAGATTACTGCCTTGGGGGACACCTCTCGTTGCTCTGAACTTGCTAGGCTTGCTAGAATCAAGTATGATTTAAAGCTATCACTAAATCCCAATTCACCCAATTTACATAGCAATATAGAATGATACACACGATCGAATGCTTTAGAAAAATCGTATGTTGTGTCCACTTGAGCCCCATCATCCATTGCCCTGCCTACCACCTGCATGAAAGAGGTTAAGGTGGTGGCAGTACTCCGGGCATGGAAAAACCCATGTTGATTTGAAGAAATTATATGTTCAAACTTATATATAAATATATTTTCATACAAGAACATCTCAAATACCTTTGCAAAAGCTGTCAATATAGACACCGGTCTGTAATTAGACATTTCACTGATATTACCCTTCTTCGGATTATCCGTGCTTCCTTCCAGTTGGGAATGTATTTAATTGCAGTGATATATTGAGAATAAAGGGCAATGGCCTAAGCAACGCACGAGCGTAACTCACAGGATAATTAACAAAAATATAATAATTTGTTTTTTACAAAAAAAATGTCATTGTTGGTTGTTTTATATCGAGTTTCATTGGAATAGAACGCAACTTTAGGTCACACCTCAGGTTACATTTAAAATGCATTTTATTAACGAGGGGGGGGGGCATTAATGTCTTTGCTCTGGGGCATCAAGTCATATTGTTACGCCACTGCCGTCACTTTGGGTCGTTCTATAGCCAAAATAGTAGCGGCGATCGAATAAACTTTGGCGACGGCGCGACGGTTCGTTAAGGAATTTCTAGGCGAAAAATTCTCTAAATATTACTTTGTTCGATGGAGTTTTCACGAAAAATGCAAAAAACATCGATTTTTAGGTCAAAAAAATTAATATTCTTATTTTTTTCTCAAAAAGCGATTTAAAAAAAAATGTATTACTTCACGAGAATCTATGCCAAAACTGTATTAGAAGACACTTTGGAAATGATGATTCCTTTTACACAGGGTGAGATAATTGAATTTTCGTCATTTGACTCTACACCATTTAATATTTTATTAGAGAAAAACAAATAATCTAAAGCTACCAAACCTTCCTATTTAAGAGGGGGGACATAAGCAGAACACACCAAAAAATCGCATCGATCCGATTGAAAGTGCCGCCAAATTGATGATATTTTTCATTTTCAGTTTGAAAAATCGCCTCTATGCGTATGCGACAGCTATTTTTCAGAAATCAGTCTCAGAATCGTAAATCGCGTGATCTCTGCTATAAAAAAGTTCCATAACAATTTTCCGTACGAATTCGGAAAATACGAGAAAATCGAGGTTAAATCGAAACATGCAGAAAATAGCAAATTTTTTCCAATATTTACGCGTGTGTGGGAAATTTGAAGAAATACCTCTTGTCTTCCAATATGTAGACGTGACGTTTAGGTAAAAATATGCAGATTTATACGTTTAATTGCCTGAAATCTCATTGAAAACGGTTTGCAGATGGAAAATGGGTCAAAATCAGAAAATATGGAAAATTTGTGGTGATTAGAGGCACTCTTTGGCGGATTTTATGGCAGATTTCGAGGTAAAATTTTACTTTTAGCACATCGATGCATTTAGTTATTGTGGTAGGTAAGTGGATTTTTTTTGCCTGAACGATTTGAATCCTGGGAAATGGGTCAGGATCGGAGAATTTGGACATTTTCAAGGGATAAGCAGCAATTGCTAAATTTATAGGAGGAAAATTCTACTTTAAACATCGAAGTTGCAGCAAACAATTTCAAAATATACAACACAAACAAAAATATTTGTATTTTATAATATTAATCTCGGGCACATCGTTTTTATGTATTTTTACATCTGATAATAATACAATATTTGCGAACCCCTATGTTTCATCAGTGATGTTACATATACAAGACGTGATCGTTAAAGTTCAAGCAGCTGCCAATGGCGCGGACGATCGTTCTGTATGTGACTTACGATTTCGTCCAAATCGCAGGTTATCTTCAGATATTGGCCAATATTAAGACTGAAATGACCTGTAAACCAGGTTTTTCGCCATTTTTCTAAGAAGCTGCTTTCCGATTAAAACAACTTAAATTACTACTAAATAAATGGTTTAAGAATAAGTGATTTTATTCAAATTATTTACTCTGTTTTTGTGATATTTGACGTGCGTTTTCTAGTGATTTATATTAAATGTTTATATTAATTTTATATTAAAGTTTTTTGTGTGTATTGTATCGGATGACCGGATGCTAACCCCCCCCCCCCCCCCTCGTAACTTTTTATGTTACATTTTATATAAAAAAAAACATTTTAGCCAAAACGGATAGAGGACAGGTTATAATTTAAAAAATAATAATAATTTTAGTTATATGGGATACACAAGAAATAGGTTATAACCTACACTTGGATTTTTTTGGAAAAAAACCCATACGAGGCCATCCCAAAAAATTATATGTGCCACTTTTTAAATTTAAAAGGATATACAATAAAATGTCTAATGAGCTGTCTCTTTTTTATATTTTCTCTATTCTGTTCTGCTATTGTTAGCATGCTACTTAATCGGATATAAATAAATTTAATTAAAAAGTTTAAGCGCATGAGAGCCATTTTTATTTAAGTTTTGCCTCTGAGTGGCAGGGGGATAGCTGGAGGACAACAACCAAGTTTGAGCTGGTTATTCTAAAAAGTAGTTTATTTATTTATTTATTTTTTTACGGAAATTCCATTTTTCACAGTAATTTTTTTATAGCAGAAACAAACGATAGTTATTATGATTCTAATAAAAATGTGTCCTCAATTTGGTATGAAATCGGTGAAAGCATGCCTAGTGAGATTCTAAGGCCACATTGCCATAATTTTTTAAGAATTGAGAAAGATAAGGGCATGCCTGAGGATCTGGTAAACGCCAACAATAAAAGGGTAGTCAATGATGAAATAAATCATTACAGGAATAACAATCAACGAACAAAATTCAGATTTTGAAACGTAAAATGAATAAATTAGTGATAAAAAATTAAACTTATATAGATAAAAAAAATATTTCTTTTGGATAAAACCCAAAAAATTGAAAAAGAAAATCTAAAAGAGAAGAATATGTGCAACGAGATTAAGGAAATCATAATAGAAAAAAAACTGGCGGTTTTAAGAGCAAACAAACTTACTATTGCCGTTATTATTTTTAATATAAGCTTTGACATATTAATTTCTGACATTATATTCATTTAATTTAAAAACACAATAATTTTTAAAAATATCTATATAATCGTCTGTTACACCACAATTAACAAAAAAGAAGCAATAATATTTCACTGACGCTGCAGTTGGTTGCCCTGCTTCGACTCCAGGGTTGCCAACAGGTTAACAAAAAATTCCTGGCAAAAATTTTTTCTATTCCTGGCAATTCCTGGCAAACATCAAATATTTAAAACATTTTCACTGATATTAAAAAATAAACCCTGAATAATACCAGATTAGGCTCTGCGTTAGCATTAGTCGGTCCCTTTGATGTTGATGGTGCCATTTTTATTTATCCATAGATAAAAGATATTATTTTGTCTCTGATATTAATTTTTTTTTATCCATATCTGGTTCACAAAATATTATTTTGTGATCTGGTTTCTGTCACCATAGATAAGGGTCATAGGGGTCTGTCACTTCCACTATCACTATAAATTCTTTTAAAACATAAATTTTATATTCTGTGAAACGAACACAACTATCTAAACAAGACAAGGACAAGAACAATATTGCCATATTCCGACACTTCGGTTAAATAAGCCATCTGACCATCTTTCTTGTTTGATTCATTTCGCTTGAGCTTGAGCTTGAGCAAATAAAGTATGGCCACAAACATCTATCCTATAACTTACAGTTGCTTTATACAAAACTGATTTCACTCTCACTTGCTCAGTTCGCAGTTGGAGCGGTAGTTGCGGTTAAAACAATCGAATAGAACCATAGACATATAAAAGGGGATGCCTATGGAAAGAACCATAATGAAGGTAGTAATGTAGGCGACAAATCGATATCTTTCTGTAGGGAAGATTGCACGTTGTTTTAGTTATAAAGAGATTACCATTTTATAATAAATAATTTGAAAAATAATATATATTTAGAATATTTGTCGTTCCTGACAAATTCCTGGCAGTAAATCATTCCTGGCATAATTACTGGCAAGACATATAATTCCATAAAATTCCTGGCAAAACCAGGAATTGCTGGCAAATTGGCAACCCTGTTCGACTCAATAAAAAAGCTCCAGAATCACAGCATTTAAATATTATAGATATGTGAGCTTTCCTCGAACGCAAAACGATAAAGCCACAAAAAATATAATGTCAGCGAAAGTATTTTATCAAATAGTTTGTCATCTCTGTTTTCTATGTATGTAATACGAAACGCTCGAAGATATGATGACTGTATCGTATCGGGCTTAGATCATTCTTGTACGAATATTGAAATAAAGAGGAAGTAAAAGAGTGTTTGTGATTGGCGTGGTTTATTTTCCAACAAATAGGAAACCTGACAGGTATAGGTACTGAATTCTTGTCTGGCTATTTCTATACGGTGATTTTCTACATAATGGTCTCATTGATCCTTTTTACATTATGTCCCAAATATAATTTGAATTTTTTTGACTCTGATAAGTATATCGAATCTGATATTTCGTTGTCAATTCCAATGTTGCCGACCTGGTTCCCATTCAAATTTGTATCGATATTTCTACTAGAAAAGAGGCATACATATCGCAATTCATACCTCAAGAATATAATAATTATATATTACAGGGTATCCAAATAACACATCTAAACTCAATTTCCAGAGTAGTGTTGCAGTGTTTTTTTTTTTCGAAAAAACTCATAACAGGCCAGCTCGAGGGCCAGCTTTTTGATGGACTACGACAAATTAGCCCATCAGATTTTCGGAGGAAAGTTTTATTTCTAAAAATGTCATATAGCTCATATTATGCCATTGCCATGAAAAGGCGTATTACGCAAAAAGCAGGATGGCGCTCGAAGAATGCTAAGCATGAAATAAGTTGTTTAAAAGTGTACATAAAATTTAAAAAAACTGTAGTAATTAAGTTATCCCTTGTAGCTAAAATTTGGTCTCTAGCTCCAACATCATGTATCTATTACTACACCAGTAACTTCATCTATATGAGGAACATCCTCAAGATGTTCCAAGTTATCATTAGCTATTATAACACAAATATTGTGTAACATCGCTGCTGCTACTATCACTACACACAGTTTCTAAATTCATTAGCATGCCCAGTAACAAACAAGGGAAGTGTCCTTTCCATACACCAAATAAACATTCCAGATAGTTTCTCGTTGAAGTTTGGACAAAACTGTATTTGTTCACTGGAGCTGTTTGAGGGTCAATCAGTGGTGTTAATCAATACTGTCTACAGGGATATCCACCGCCTACCACTAAACAATATGGTTAAACTTTCTATTTTCGAGTCTTGCTCTAATATCAGAGGTAAATAACAAATACATTGTTATATAAAATGAAACATAAAATTTTAAATAATGACACCAATGTTATATAATGTGATCGTAGTGCAGCAATATGTCTGCTTATATTTGCAACAATTCTGGACACTGTAAGGGGATACATTAACGTGGTCGCCAATATTATTGCTGCATAATACCATAAACAAATCAATAGGTATCTGATTTCTTATCGATCTATGATTTCTGTTATCCACAAATTCTTCGCATTTCAGCAAATTTTCTAAATACTGAAACGTATTTTTATTCAACCAAATCCTTTTTTTATATCCGTTTCATAGTTCCTCGAATAGATCCTTATATGTTCTACCATTACGGATTCTGGGAAATTCATCCTCAGAATCAGAAGAATCCAACAGATTTTGCAAAAATCCATCCATAGTTATTAATTTAATTAAACTGAAATATACCAACACGGTCGGTAACTTAACTAACTGTTAGTGATCAATCAACTAACTAATGGGGAATATAGACATAGACATAATATGGTCCACATCAGATGCCTCCTGTACTTTATCTCAATAACTAATAATTAAATTCAAAAATGTTTGGCTTAAAGTATATTTTTTGTTTATATTATTTAAATATATACAGGGTGCTCCAGTTTGCCTGGACAACGATCAACTTTATATTTTTAAATGGAACGCTATGTATATTTCTGGAAATTTCGATTCTACGCTTGATTTTAAGTATAAATTTAAGAATAAATGAATTCACTTTTTTTGTTCAAAAATATGGTTATTTCATTCACACTTACAGACAAAAATATTTAATTATGTTTTATGGATTCCTGAAAATGGTTAGCATTGAACTTTTTGTTACAGGAGCGTCTTATGTGTACCACCCAGTTCTGAGAGTTTGAACTTCCGGTTACATACTTTAGTTATAACAGTCGTCGTACTTTAAGTACTAGATAAAACTTTACCAAGAACTAACTTAACGATGTATTGATAAGACCAGCCTTAATTTTACGAGAACTCTCGGGCAGCGTACAGGAATGTGTTTAATATTTATAGATATAAAATTACGTTTTTTTGCGAATTTAAAAATACCTAAGTAGGGATTGATTTCACTTGATGTGTATAGTTGACCCAAATCTCGAATGTGCTCTCTTTATCCGATTGCGGTCGCTATGGGTAACATCAATAATAATTATTAATAATTCGCTTGATTTGGAATTTGGATAAAGAAGTTTCAAAAAATGTTTCTCTGAATATGGACAAATCTTCGATAAATACAGCTGTGAAATCCGTGCAAAATTTAATTATTTCTCTAGCCAAATCGGCAAATATAGATCCAGACAGTATAACCTTAGAAACATTATTAAATATTTTAGGAATGCAAAGGGATAATTGTTATGGACCCACCGAACCTAGGGGTGAGTATTTTTATTTATATAAATTTAATGTAAGTACAGGGTTATCCAACTACAGGTAAATATATGTGTTGTAATCGTTAATTTAGGAGTGGATGAAAAATGTTAAATACCAAAGTCTCCTGATGGATTGTTATGGACTTCTGAAATATTTTATTAAATAAATAAGTCATCGTTGCTTATTTTAACTGGAAGGGCATATTTTTTGGAATAATTTTAGGTATGATGCATTAGAAAATTTAGCGCTTTTTGTTTTGTGATAATGTTCGATAATTAAAGTATGCCTATAAGAGTTTTGAATACTGTTTTGGTATTAGAACCTCTATGAAAACAGGGTTTCAAATCGTTTTCAATCTCAAGTTCGATTCACCTTTTTCTGGGATCGGATCAATATTTAAATTATCTTGACTTACATGAAAACGGGGACTGGATCGAAATCGAATTTAAAAATGATGCTGATGCATTAGAGATTTTGTCGGTTGTTGGGCATTAATTTTTTGCAAAAAGAAAACAAAGGTGGATAAAACCTCAGAAACTCGACAACATGGACAAATGTTTGGCGCGAAGTTCTAAGTTTTTTTTAAATATTTTGCCAAGAAAAAAATTATTTGACTGTCCATGTCCGTTCAAATCGATTTGAATTCGGTTTCAATTTTATTTTTGTCCTTGCATGAAAACGGGGAAGAGGATTGGATCTAAAAACAATTTGAAAACTCCATGAAAACGCGGTAAGTATTAACAAGATGTTTGGCATTTAGAGGAAATACAGTGGCAGCCCTGGAGGTGAACGCAATAATATGATAAATCAAAAAATGTACATATGTTTAACGATCAAGACCGACGTTAATCTTGTGTTTAAAACTATAATGTACAATATTTACAGCAGAAATATAATACGTACTACATTACTTTATTTTCTGAGTCTCAGTTTTTCATTCGGCAAAGTGGGAAGTGCTCTGATTTGAACTTTAAACAGCCAGGATCTGAATTCTAAAATGCTCAGAAAACTGCCAGTTAAATTTATTAATTCCATATTAGTTCAACCATTTTCCTCTCTTGAAGACGATTCATGCGTACCTAACTGAAAAAAAAATATTTCTTTCAGTAACGCATCTATTTTAGTTATGTTTTATTTTCTCATAATTGAACGATTTACATCAGAAATATCTCGCAGATTTAATTAAACTGTTAATGCATTAAATGAATAGGTACCTACTTTGAATTCCATCTAAAGTGGTCCACAAATGATACGAACCGATCAAAAAAGGTTATAACGCTCGTTTCTTCTCATATAATTTCAGACTTAAAAGAAATCACAATTATCAAAAGGTCAATAATACAGGGACCTATAAAGAATGTCAATAAATAATATAAAAAAATCAGTGAAGATATTTCTGCATTTTACGGATTTTAAAATTGTTTTAGGTGTTAGTTTTCCTTCGAGAAGACCACCTTTATTGAATTTACCATGGGAGACTCCATTTCAAACAAGAAATTTTATTCAGGTGAGTTGTATAAATGTATGATTTATTGATACAAATTGCTTAAAAAACTATTGTTAACCACGCTTTGTTAAGAAACTAATATAATTCTTGATAAAATCTTATATAATGAATTATGTCATATTCGTCTATTCACCTATATGTATGGTTATGGCTAAGTCAATGAAACCCCCACCCCTCCAGCAACTGTTAGTTTGTTGTCTAGTTTCTTCAATCTAGGGCATTTTATAGTGTGGCCCAAGAAAAATAACAGGCCCTGTCTCGGCGAAGTCACGTGATAAAGCGAGGCCCAATTCTTATTATCCCATAATCACGTATATTAATACAAAGCCTAGACTTTCAAATGATCATTTCTAACCAGTGACAGTGTCAGCGGCACTATTCGAAGTTTAAATATACCTCAACCCGCCAAACATGATTGTAAATTTCTAATTCCTTTTTATCACAATTTTTTTAGGTAAAAATTAAAAATATTAGAGCAACGATATGAATAAGATGGTTTGAATAAAACAAATAATGTAAAATAATAATTTTTGTCTGAAAGGTCGATCAATAGCGATTATTTTAGGAAGTATTTTCGACTAGGTATCTTTACTCTGAGGCGTAAATCTGATAGAGCAAAATTGTAGATACATACTATCAGAGGCGTATTATCGTTCAAGCCGGACAAGCCTATATAGGCTTGTAGGCCAAATCTGAAAGGACGCCACAGTTTCCCAGCCAAGGGAGAGCGCTTTTTTAACCAAAGGTATGAAAGTAAGCGCTCTCAACCCGGGTGAGAAATAACATAACCCCGCGTTTGATTAACCGGTTAATTTTTAGCTAACAAACTTACAAACCGCGTATGTTAATCAATTATAATCTATAATAATTATTGTAGCCTATTATTCTCCTGGACTAATACCAAATTTTAAAGAATACTATAATACCACAAGAATATATAAATAATATTAGTGTAAATAACTAGGTCGTACGAAAAGCGGCGTGTAGATAGACAACTAATGCAAACATTAAACGAGGAGAGTGTTTATTGGAAACATGTTCTTTTAAGGGGGGTTGAAATTACAAAGTCACTGTGATGTCGAGGTTTGCCTTTACGAAGTCACACATATACAAAGAGCTACAAATTCATGTAATGTATTGTTGAGGACAAAGTTATGACAATGCTGTTAATATGTCTGACTGCTATACAGGGCTGCAAGCAAGAATTAAAGAAATTAATCCATTGGTGATGAATATTCCGTGTGCAGGTCATTCACTAAATCTAGTAGGAACGTCGTCCCCCACGAGGGAAAAGCTCGCCGCAGGCATTGCCGGAGGAAAATTGCAGGGGGTGCCTTTTGTTACACAAAAGTCGTTAAAATCAGTAAAAAAAAAACTTCCACCAGCGGACGAAGCGGATTTTATCAAGTATTATTGACAAATTTCCCAAGTCAATTAAACGTAAACAAAAAGTAGAGCTGATCTGGGCAACAGACGACAAAAGTAAACTTGAACTGGACCTCGCTCTTGATGAATGATGATATAACATAACAATCGAATCTGCAATCGTTAAAACTCTCTTCTTTTTCTTAGGTTAGGTTTAATTGAATTTAAAAATTGTATTATTTGTATACAAATATTGCATACACTTTTGAGAGTCTATGGGGAGTCTATGGTGGCCCCCTCACAGATCCGCCTCTGTCTGGGGCAAAGTAAACATAGATTGAAACTTAAATATTTTTATTGTCAAAAATACACCGTTTAGTTTCGGTTTGCTAGACTTTAACTTAAACTTAATTGTAGCGTAACTTCGACTTAAATTTTGTATTATAAATATATCTACCCTAAAAAATATACTATGAACTATGTCTGTACATACTAACCTATATTTTTCTCGTCGGAAAAAAGTAATAGCAGATTTAGTTTCTTTTGTGAAAACCGATTTATTGCTTTTTCAATAATTCTGTCTTTATTATTATTCACAAATTCTCTGTGAACGCTAAGCATACAGAGACCAGAGAGTCTTTCCTCAGACATGGTTGATCTCAACTAGGTTTTTACACATGGGAGAATACTGAAAGATCTTGCAATTGTTGTTGTGGTATTGTAAGAAAATAGTCCATGTAATTTTCAGGTACCTGCATGTTTCACTGAAATGGAACTACACTTTTATACTAAGCGTTGTTTTAATTTTCGGGGGAGGGGGGGGGGGGGGCAAGTGTCTCCCCTTGCCCCCCCCCCCAACTGCCGGTGCCCATGACTTAGCCTTAATTATAATAGAATCAAACCTGCTTAAAAATGTAGACGTGACAGAAATAATTGAAGTTTTTGCAGCAAATAAATCGAGATAAAAGATATTTTCCTAACGTCCCCTTTTTTCTCAAAAGTATTCCTTTTACCTCTTAACTTTGTTCTTTTTTTAATATGTATGTAATATCTAAACTCCATATACGGTGTTGATGTACCTATCGTGTTAATTTGAAAATAGAATATTTTATGTTTTGCACTTTTAAATTTGTCTTTATAAAAAAAGGAGGAGAGGGGGGGGGGGGCGCAAAAATATACCTTGGCTCAAGTGTTAATACGCCTCCGGCTACTATCTCTCGTATGTAAATAAATGCTAGAATAACGATAATTGTCATTTATCTGAATGTGCCGGCTATCAGCCTTTTCCTTTTAGTTTTTAGTCGTTGGCTCATGTACCATGTCATATGGGTACCAGCGGACATGATAGTGTGATTACGTAAATATTCCTATTAACCTTACGAAAGCCATTTGTTTGTAGACACTAGGTATAACGAGTTTTAGATTGCGAATCAAAAGGGAACTTTTGAAGTGAATACTTCTTTGGATTTCTTTGATACCTAATACTTGAGTGTTCAGTATACGATCGTTGGACTTCATCAGGGTACACATTTCTTACATTTCTGTTCCAAAGTGCGTTCATAAACATTGCACTGGTATCTTTCAAATAAAATTTCAAAATTTTCGTCTCGCAAGAGAGATAAAGTATATGACTCTCTTACTCTGTCTCGCTCTCTTTTTCTCTTATGGAATCGGTAAATAAGTAAGTATTCGTTTCTATCACGTGTACTGTGTTACACGCGACTTTTTTTTATTTTTTTATGAAAGGCATCGAAGCTCTGAATAAGTTTAATCATAGAAATAAATTTCTTACTCCTACAGAAGACGTAATGGTAAAACACAGTGGCCACCTTCATTCTGCAGGACTTAGTAATAGAAACGAACGCAAGAAAAAATTAACAATAGCATTACTTTGAATACAATCATATTAGAATTAAAATAGTAATACAAAAATTAATATGTACGTTAATAAATTGCAACCTAAAGGTAACTAACCCAACTAACCCAAACTATTACATATTTTAATATATTTACAAGGGCTTAAATATATTAATGAAGTAGTATGTAGGTATGTACCGTATGGACCACTGATCTATACGAATGGATAAGCAATAACCTTTCACCGAAATGGCTAATTTACGACGTCAAATCAAAATGTAAACAAACTCTAGCAAATCTCGGGATGATTGCGTTTGCGCACTGTAACAATGCTTATTGTAATTCGAGAACGTGAACAGGTCCGTACTTATAAATTTATTTTCTTTATTTTGGTATAATAGTTTTGATTTTTGTGTCAAAACTTCTTCAGTACATAGTACATTACTAAATTCACTTGGAAGATAACTCTCATCAATCACTTGCACAAACATTGTTATTTGGTAAAAATCTCAATAAAAAACTAAGTTTGCGCCATATATTGCCTAAATAATTAGAGTAAATCATAGATAAATACCATGGTTGGATACATATGGGTTCATTGGGTTCTTTTGGTGCCTTAAAAGCAAATACGAGAGAAAACAGAATAAAATACACAAGCATCTAGAGATCAAGCGTAATTTTCGATGCAGCGAAACGAATAATAGGTATTATTATGGCTTTACATGGCCCTCCGCACGCTTCGCTCGCTACGGGGCTCAATCAACAATAACTAACAAAGTGCTAACCAAAACTAACCCAAGGCTAACCCAAACTAACACAAAATTAAGAAAAAATGGTAAGTTAATAGAAAACAATAAACAAAACATCTGTCGCGACCGACGGGAATCGAATCCGCAGCGCAGGAATGAGAGGCAAGCACTCTGCCTACTACACCAACGAGGCGTTGTAGAAGTTTTGCTAGAACGTAGAGACATGGATTCGTTTTGCTGCATCGAAAATTACACTTGACAGACGCTTCTTAATATTCGAGTTTAACTGATCACGATATTTCAGTTCGTAGTGCACTTGTGAATGCATGCGATTTAAAGACCTGCAATTGGCAAGTATATGGCCCTCCGCACGCTTCGCTCGCTCCGGGGCTCAAGAAAAGGAAACTAACCAAGTGCTAACCCAAGCAATACCCAAGAAAAATCCAAAAATCAATAAAAAAAACTGTTTACTTAAAAAAAAACAAAACCGACGGGATTTGACGCCGGGTCGCCGAAGTGAAGGTCAACCATGCAGACCCCTAGACCATCCGCTGACTTGCAAACAACTGGTTGCAGCGCGGAGACATGCGTCACCTCACGTAGCGCCTCTCAATCCCAAGTGCACTATGAACTGAAATCTCACTAACTGATCAGCTGTTATTTTGTAGGCAGAAGTTTAGAACGTAGAGACATGGATTGGTTTCGCCGCATCGAAAATTACGCCTGATCCCTAGTTGCTTCTTAAAAACACGAGGTTAACTGATCAGCTGTTATTTTGTAGGCGTTTCTAGATAGATCGACCAATAGGAGAGGCCGATTTTCACATAGTGGCCTAGACCTGTAAAGGATCTTAAAACTCTTATCATGATATCAACCCTACTAGAAAATCACGTCATACAGCTTATTGCAGGATTATTTAGAGATATTTTAGATGTTTACGCCTTAATAATACTAATACCTATACTATTAATACATACTGAAAATAGGAGATTCCCGAGATAGCGCCTTTGCTTCGACAAAGATTAACCATACCTACAAGTATGAATACTCATAATGTAATGATCAGTAATCGATCACTCAATCAATAAGCTAAAAAGCAGTCACAGTTTTTTAAAATCACACACAAACACTACTTACTCACTTGGAAGGCGTTCAAAGCAAACTAACCAAACCACATCCCAACCGTACAAAAAGAAATAGCGAATGGCCGAATGGCGTAGCTTGGGGGTAGGCCGTAGATTCCGTTTGCTCGGTTTGCCGTCGATCGATACTAATTCGATTCTACTTTACGAAACTACGAGCTCGGTACGGGCCTGGAAAATCGACAGTAATCGACTGGCGATTTTGACAATTGACTGACGGATTGAGTGTTATTGCGCTTGACCAGTAATGCCGAAGTATCAAAAAATATGACTGGATATCGTGCGCACAAATACATTTTTTCGCCCACGCGTAATCAATTTCTCTTCAGATGACACATGCATTATCCTCATCCATTGTATGGATCAGTGGTATGTACGCACACCTTAAAACAGCAATTCAATATGATAAATTGTTGACACCCATTATTGATTTCTAAACAGAATTAGTTTAGTACATTTTTATCTTTTTGTAGAAGAGTTTTTCCTGGAGCCTTATATTTAAAAAACTTCAAATAATTAATTTTGTTAATTGGCTTCTATGATTATCCAGAATATCGTGACAAAACATGATCCTTTCTAGAGAGTCAAAAGGATTATTAATGCCCTTAAAAATGAGTAGGGGCGACCCGGGCAGCCAGAACCACTTTGTCTCAAACCATAGTTTTAAGAGAATTAACAAACTAATATTTAAAGTTTTGAGCTATTCGGAAGAATGTTGTATGTGCAACACTTTAAACCAATCAAGTTTATGATTGCTCTTCTACATGTTCAGATATTTTTAAAACAAAGAATAATAATTGCATATGGTCCTTTTTGCCCTACCCCCTTGGGCAAAACGAATCATCGTATTGGGCAAAAGGAGTTACCCTGGGCAAGAGGAATCGTTATTAAAAAAAAAAATCGAATTAAATGGAAAATAAAAGTTTTTATGTCTTCAAAAACAAATCGTTAATAATAAAATATAGGACAACTGTAATCGACCTTCCCGCATTTTTTTTATTTCAAACTGATTGTCCTGGATTATTAACAAAAATAATTAAAATTAAAAAAAGATCGTCTTGGTTATTTGCTCATTCCTGTTAGAACTGATTCACGGCAACAGTCACAAATAAAGCCTCCGCTGTTGTAGTCTGCACAAAGTTTGTGAGCCCATTGGTTGCAAATATTACACTCAATCCATTCTTCTCCAGGCCTGGAATTTCCGAAGACATCCCCGCACAAAATGCATGGCACTGCATTTGGTTTTCACCACTGGTCGTTTCGGCATTTTGACTTCAGGACTGTCAGATAGCCCAGCCCGCCTATTTGGCGTTTCACTGTTTTCTTTTTAGTGCTTGAAACTTTAACTTTACATCTAATTTCATCTTTGACTGTAGTTGATGTCAATATTTCCGATTTATGACTCTTTTTTGTAGACGATTTTTGCATACGTTTTGTGCATTTTGGAATTACGTGAATGTCTATAATGTTAACTTTTTTCCTGTCTTCTGACAAAACATGATGGGTTTTTAGAGGACCTATAGGCGCGTCATCAAGTGCATACAGTTTGGAAGTAGATGGTAAATGGCTATCTGCATTATTTAATTTTGAAGTAGAAGCAATAGATGAAGGTTCGCTTGCTGAAAGGTGTTTGGTTTTATCCTCAGTTTTATTGGTGACATTATTTGATGTGGATGGTAAATTTAAGAGCAAAATAGCAAACCAAGTGGAGGACATATCTAATGTTGAACTGAAAGAGGCAACCAATAATGGTGATGGAGCCGCATCACCGTCATCCATCGTATCATTCACGTCGGTAACTCCAGCTGGTAAAAAATCGTGATCCGAGAAAACATCAATGCAATCACTAATACCGGTTTTACTAAATCCTTTTATGGCATTATTTGGAACAGCTGCTTTGAGGTATGCAGGAGCAAATATCTGACCTATTTCATAAAAAGTAACGTGTTGAGCAAGATGGGCTTTTGCCATTTGTCGATTTCTACTTGAAAATATTTGCCAAATGGTCCATAGACTGCTACATCCAGAGGTTGCAATTTGTGGGTTGTGTGTGTTGGAACGGTTAATATAACAATATTATTTTTGGATGCATAGTCTAATACTTGAATGGATCTATGCGTAGAATGATTCTCCATTATCAATAGACATTTGTGATCTGTAGTCGGGCTCACACTTGCTACGAAAAATTCCATCCACTTAAGAAAAGCCTCAGTACTAATCCAACCATTGTCTGTCACCAAATCTAAGGTCCCTGTACGAGTTCCATTAAGATACCGAGGATTTTTCTTTTTACGAGGAAAAACCAATGTGGGAGGAATGAATTTCCCTGTAGCTGAGGAACAAAAAATGAAAGTTATTAATGTTCCCCTTTCTGCTGACGAGTCGGAACCCACTTGCTTTTTCCCAACCGCAAAAATAACTTTAGGCGGTTTTTTAGCTGAATTCTGTATTCCGGTCTCATCTATATGTTATAAATATTGTCAATTGTAATGTTATGTTTCTCAATAACCGTTCCAGATTTAAAAAAAGCCGTTTCACCTGAGGTTTATTAAAGCCTCCAGCTCTTGAAATACTTGTAGGTTCTGGTTGCCTTAAACTTAAATTGGGATGTCTCTTCATGAAATTAGCATACCACTGTTCACCGGCAATCTTGATTTTTAAATGCATGTTCTATTTTATTTTGCTCAGCATATTGGTATGCAAGCTCACATAAATCTTTTCTCGTAAGACCATAAAATCGTCCATCTAATTCCGTAATATGCTCAACACACTCGTTCTCTTCAGCTTCGGTAAAAATCGCCTTGAACCTCCCTAAAGGTTTTTTTGAAGTATTTTTTTAACATGTTTCTGGAACGTAGAATATTGTATATTAAATCTTTCGGCTGCTTTGTGAATCGAAAGTTCTTTTTTTCTGACACTTCCAATTGCGTTCGCCATATGCTCTTCAGTCCAGGAGTTTCCTCGTTGAGTTTTTCTTTTGTAACGATATACCATCTGAAACAAGAAACAAAAACTATGTAAACCGCTGTTCGGGCAAAAGGAACTCTATGGCTTATTTTGCCCAAAATGAACAGTTTTACAAGTCCAATTTATTGCGGTGTAAACGTAATAACTGATGCTAATAAGTGAGGTTATGTGTTACCTTAGTTGTACATTTATCCCATTAAACCAAAAATCTTGCCGGAAGATAGAAATACACTCTTAGTTTCACAACTGAAATCAGACAATACCAAAAGTAAAAAACTCCAATATTTCTCGTAAAACATACATTAAGACCAAACGAACTAGTATACGATTAGACGAGTGAACGAGACCATAGATAAGGGTTATAGTAGTAGTAGTAGTAAACTCTCTATTGGCCTTTTTCGTGAGAAAATTTAGCCGGAAAAGACCTCTATCCGGCTTAGTTAGAGCTGGGGCGACCCATCCCAGATAAGTTACACCTGATGGATAGAGGTACTATTTTTAGAGCCCTCAGTATGTCGAGTATGCACTCCTCGGGGCTCAGATTGTTACATGCACGGCTTGTTTTAAGTTTCGAACACCACCGGCTGGACATTCACACACATTTAAATCTTGTATATGCTCGGTTAGAGTCTTATGCAAAGGGGCTTCACACAATGCAGATATAACCAGTTGCTGTCAGAGATACTTCCCATCTCCGCAGGGCCCACAGCCCCGATCTCCTTCAGATCACGTAATCACGTGCAAGAATCTTCGTAGGAATCGACCCTACATTAAGCGACCCACCCTAAACACTGTCCTAACCGGCCGCGACTTCCCTTTCGAACCAACGGTGCCCCCAAACGCTTTCTGCCGCGAATCACGTGCACTTCCCGTGCAAAGCCAGGTTAGTAGTGTTGCCGTCAAAACGAGACGAGACGAGAATATGCCTTCTCTCGTCTCGTCTCGTCAGCCGAGAGAAAATATGTCTCTCGTCTCGCCGAGAGAACGCTTTCTCTCGCTCGAGAGAACCCTTCTCTCGTCTCGTCTCGACCCTCTCGTAACTACTTAATATTCAATTTAAAAAGACATAAAACATAACAAAATATACGGGGTTAATGGGGGTTATTTTATGAATTAAAAGTATATACTAACATAGATCTAATATTTTGGCATCATGATCATAAGGTAATCGATAACACCCTCCAAATAAGGTATCACAATATTCCATTTACATATTTTTTCAATGACCCCCACCCTTTTTTACCCTTAAAAAACCCTAAGGGCCGCACGGTTTCTCAATAACGAGTTAGGTTTAACCCGCGGGTTTTCTATAGAAAAATCGAGGATAACTCGCGAATTAAGAGTTAACTCGACTTTGGGAAATCGACCATAAGTGTAGAAAATGTGTATGCTGACTCCGTATTTAATACAATAGGCATCACCACAGATCTATATAGCTTTGCGTAGCTATATAGATGTGTAGTATCATCAAATTACTTATGTATGAAAAAATAATAAACATGTTTTGTTTTTTTTTTATTATTATGCCAATTTTTTGCTCGAGGGATCGAGAGAAAAACGAAAAATTCTCGACGAGAGAGCATCTTTCTCTCGTCTCGTCTCGAGGTTTCATTCGAGAGAAAATACCTCTCTCGTCTCGTCGAGACAAGACGAGACGAGACGCGAGATGAGAATCTCTCGTCTCGACGGCATCACTACAGGTTAGAAAACCAGGCTCCCTTACCACGTCCGAACCATATATACAGGGTGTCTCTAAAAGGTACGGAAAAAATGCTACCACAAATTCCTGAGGCTAAAATATGATGATCTGACCCGATTTACCTCTGTCCAAAAGTGGATGATTTCGGAGATACAGAGTGTCAAAAGTTCAATTTGATTTTAGTCTTTTATAAATAATTTTTGTAATAATTGGCCTATTATAACAATATTCGGGTAGGGGGGGTTTAGCGGGGTGGAAAATTGAAATCTGCCCTCATTTTCATTGTAAAATTTAGAGGGCGCCACCTGCGGTACTTTGCACACTTTTAAAATGAAATAACTTTTTTGAGCCACACTGTATTTAGCTTTTAGATAAAAATTCTTATTCTCCAACGTCTTTTACATAAAAAAGGTATACCTGGTAAGAATTGATTTGAGCAGTCGTTTTTGAGATATCTGGATTTAAAAAATTCATTTCGTATATGGCTACAATTTAACACAATTTGAAGCGAATGCGTTTTAATAAAATAACTGTTACTAAAAACTGCTGTCAAATCGAATCTAAAAAAATTGTAATACTTAACAACTCAAGCATACATTTTGATTATAATAGCATGAATTACGGCCTATATTTTGGTAGGTGAAGTTTGTGAAATTCTTGAAAGTCCTCTGATTCTGAACGGCGTTGTTTTTGTTGATTTTTTTGGAACATTGTTGCTTTTTGGTCGGTGTTTAGGTTTTAGATCGCGAGTAGTACTGGAATATCGTGAAAGAGAATATCAAACAATTTGCAAATTTATTTTCGTCATGGCCGTACAGTATACCAACGAAGAAATGACCGATATGGTATTTGTTTTTGGATATTGCCAGGGAAATGGTTTAGAATCTTGCAGAGTATATAGTGAAAGATTTTTGAATCGTCCTTTACCAAATCATAAAACCTTCGCGGCAGTTGAAAGACGTCTTCGTGAAACGCCCCTTTCTATTAATTATGGTCGTGCACATAGGTACGGTAAGAACTTCACAGATGAAGCCTCTTTCACGAGGAGTGCACAAAGAACATGTCTATGCTGAAGAAAATCGTTATGCGAGTAAAATAACCCATTATCAGCATGAGTTTAATATCAATGTGTGGGCAGGAATCATAGACACTTTCATAATTGGTCCTGTCATTTTATCACTTCGACTAAATGACCAAATTATTTGGAACAACCGCAAAACGAATTGTCAGACTTATGAGATCCCTGCTCTTGGAACTTCGAAGAGGAATGTGGTTTATGCATAACGGTGCTCCTCTAAATTTTATGTTAAACGTGCGTAATTATTTGAACGAATAGTCTCCAAATAGATGGATAGGTTGAGGTAATGATGCACCTGCAAATTCGATTCCCTGACATGACTTCGATGGATTACTTGTGGGGAACTATGAAAACCTTGTGTATTCTAGTAGGCCAGTAGATACAGAAGATGAATTAAGGAGACGTATTCAAACTAGTATTGACGGTTTGAAAAATGACGGCGAAATGCTCCAGAGAGTCCAATTTAATTTTTTACGACGTATTAATCTTTGTACACACGAAAATGGAGGTCATTTTGACCATATATTGAAAGCATTTGTCTTTCATTAACTTTTGTTGTTGATGAATCTCTTATTGACTGTTTTTACTCGAGAATAAAATTATAGCACATTTAACTTGTTTTTGTAATTTTTGATGTGGCAATGTGTGTATGGCAATACAATGCAATGCAATGATCTGTTTGAGTAATAAATCAAACATTTAAATCCAGATATCTCAAAAACGACTGCTCAAATCAACTCTTACCACGTATACCTTTTTTAAGTGAGAGACGTTGGAGATTGAAAAAATGTATTTAAAAGTTAAATACAGAGTGGCTCAAAAAAGTTATTTCGTTTTAAATGTATGCAAAGTACCGCCGGTGGCGCCCTCTAGATTTTACAATGAAAATGAGGGGAGATTTAAATTTTTCAACCCGCAAAACCCCCCCAAGCCGAATATTGTGACAATACACCTCTTATTACAAAAATTATTTATGAAAAACTAAAACCAAATTGAACTTTTGACACTCAGTATCTCCGAAACCATCCACTTTTGGACTGAGGTAAGTCGGGTTAGATCGTCATATTTTGACCTCAGGAATTTATGGTAGAATTTTTTCCGCACCTTTTAGAGACACCCTGTATAATACGGTCCGAACACCGCCAACTCCAAAGCGGAAGTCCTAGATAAGGGTTATATGATATAACCCATGAACGAGAGTAACGAGACTGATTGGATCCGATGTTGACAAATATCCAAATATTTTTGGGGAAATATTTATTTTTCCGATTCTTTTTACCCAGTAGGTTCTTCTTACCAGGGTCTCCCCTACCAACAATAAATTTTGCTTAATATTTTTCTTTACAAATAATAAAAGCAAATGTTACCTGAGTATTCTCTCAGTAGTAAGGCAAATTTCACGAACATCTTCAGATGGAAAAATAACACTGCCCCTGACCTTGATCTTAATAATTAAAATAGCCAACTTCTAGAAAAACAATTTTTCGATTCCTACATTCACACATTAGTGTGCCCTGCCATGGGCGCCGACAGGGGAAGCAAGGGATGCAGTTGCCCCCCCCCTGGAATTAAAATAACGCTTAGTATAAAAGTACATTTCAAATTCAGTGAAACATGCATAGGTACCTGAAAATTACATTGGCTATTTTCAATAGATTAACCATGTCTGAGGAAAGACTCTGTGTATGCTTAGCGTTCACAGAGAATTTGTGAATAATAATAAAGACAGTTGTTGAAAAAGCAATAAATCGGTTTTGACAAAAGAGAAGAAATCTACTATTGCTTTTGTCCGTATATTCATAGTACATAGTAGGTATATTTTTTAGGGTAGATATATTTCCAATACAAAATTTAAGTCAAAGTTACTCTACAGTTAAATTTAAGTTAAAGTCTAGCAAACCGAAACCGTATACATGTATTTTTGACAATAAAAATATACAAGTTTCAATCTATCTTTAATTTGCCCCAGAGGCGGCTCTGTGAGGGGTGGGAGGCTGCATGGGCTATAGACCCACCTCCCCCCAACCCTCGTAGGCTCTCAAAAGTTTCTATAATATTTGAATACAAATAATACAATTTTTAAAATCAATTAAACCTAACCTAAGAAAAAGAAGAACATTTTTAAAGATTGCAGATTCGATTGTTATATTATATCATCAAAAGCGAGGTCCAGTTTCAGTTTACTTTTGTTGTCTGTTGTACTGTTCTGCTTTTTTACGTTTAATTGACTTGGGAAATTTGAATAATGCTTGGTAAAGTTCGCTTCATCCTCTCGTGGAAGATGTGTTTTTTAACGATTTTAAGGGCTTTTGGGTAACAATTGGACGTGGCACCCCCAAAATTTTCCGAATTCGACTCCGGCAGCGCCTGCGGCGGGCTTCTCCCCAACAACGACTTGCCCCGTCCTGCACTTTGACCTGCCGGCGCCCATGTGACCTGCTAATCCCATCAGCTAACGCTAGGCCTCTGGGACTTTACACAAGTTGGTTACTGATTAAGCAAATTGGGCAGTATAACATTCCTGACAGAAAAATTTTAACTAACTTTTCCGAGGTTTCCTGTCGGGCAGGGTAACGAGTTATCGAGCGTCAATATTTCTGAAATTTCTTGTTTTTCTTCTCGAAAAATCTGTATTCAGCACGTAAACAAAAGAATTAAAATTCCTTTAAAAAGAACACTTAAATTCTGTTTTTAAATTCCAAACTCTTGCTTTTATTGCTTCCGCTTTTTTTCCTATTTTTTGTATGGCAGTGACACACATACTAATAACGTACTAAATGGCGTAATTAAGAAATGTAACATGTTTTTTCTAATTTTATTCTCTAGCTTGTTGACTCGCCGATTTTTCTTGATTGTAAGGTTTTATAGCAAGATTCGAGAGAGTTTTATCCGAAGTGCGCCACTAATGATTTGGCTATGAACTCTCTTGTTCCTGAAAATATCTACGTTTTCGTTCGCTTCTCATATTTCTCCTTGAAAAATCTGGATTCGGCACGTAAACAAAACAATTAAAATTCTATTAAAAGGAACACTTAAAATTTTACATTGCCGAAAATTTTAACGACGCACATGATTTTTAAATTCCGATCTCTGCTTTTATTACCTCCGCTGGTTTTCCTAAATAGGGCAAGTAAAAAATTTAACATGTTTTTTAAATTCCATTCACCTGTTTGTTAACTCGCGGCATTTTCTTAATTATGCCACTGTATGATCTTCCGAGAGTAAGTTTATTTTAGTTTATATATAGAACTATTGCATTGATGATGGATAATTGTTATGGTTTCGACGTGGAAGACAGTGAATGGAATAGAGCGTATGGCATCCGATAGATTCTAATATTGCATATTTGCCGGTATTTTCCGTGGGCAAGATTGAGAAAATATTTTTGACTTTAGACCTAAATGTTTAATTTAAATTTATATGTAGATATGTTTTATATTGTTGTGGATGATTCATGTTTACTTTGCAAATGCTCGCCTTTGGCTCCACCACTATTTTCAATTTCTAATAAAGTAGAGCCTCTTCGGCTCTGGCCAAACACTCCAAACAGTCTTTATCCGCTAGTCGTTTTACAATAAGGAAGCACTGAAGTAGACTGTGCATGGTTATTATGTCACAGCCCGGTTTCACATTTCCGTCCATTATGTCTAGATTTGCCCTCATACCGCCGCGTAAAATGTTTGCACATCAAAAGTCTTCATGTTTAAGATTGTTGGTGTGAGTGTTTGAATACTTCCACCCAATAATTTTCCGTCCCAACATTTAGATTATTCCATTCGGTTACTTATTCTGACGTTATGTAGATACTATGTTGGGGTTTGGAACCTTCGGCAACATGCACTAAAACGGAGTTTTATCCACAATACCGAAACGTGCGTCGAATGCAATAATTCTGTTTCGGTATTGTGGATAAAACTCCGTTTTAGTGATGTAGATAGAAATGAGTGAAAATGCGTCAAATGTTTCTGTGTCTTTATTGCATATCAATATATAACTTTTCATTCAATACATCCAATACTTTTTGAACGTCTTCTTATGCAGGCACTTTTTTCCATGTAAACCAAGACCACTGTTTCAAATATTTACGACTTCTGGTCGGTAGCAAAGGCAGTAAGTAATAACTTTACAAAAACGTCTTTCCCACCTTTGCCAGACGAACGTGGCATCACGGCGACTACAGCCAAGGAAAGAGCAAACATGTACGCCAAAATGTTTTCATCGCACTCTCCCTTAGGCTTCCCCCAAGGCAAGGGTCTCCTCACCCATATGGAACATCAACACTACCATGGCAGAAGTCAACTTTCATCAACGTGAGAACTAGATAGGTACGCAAAAAGCATCAGGGACGGATCTGTCATCGTGTTAAAGACCTGCGCCAACGAACTAACGCCCGTTCTTTCCAGGCTTTTTTTTCTCTGTCTTACAGGAATTTACCAATCTTCTTGGACATTCGTTCGAGTGCAACCTGTTCCAAAAAAAGGCAAGAAAACCACGCCTTCAAACTATCGCCCAATTGCCTTGCTTCCAATAATCTCCAAAGTCATGAAACTTGTTGTCAATCAGCAACTACTCAAGTGCCTCGAGAACAACAGAATAATCTTTGATAATCAATACGGCCTTCGCAAAGAGAGATCGATAGGAGATATATTGACCTATGTCACTCATATATGGAGTAGAGCAATTGAGAACTACGGAGACTCTCGAGAGATTGTGCTGGATATTTCAAAGGCATTCGACCGAGTTTGGCATGATGGACTGCTCAACAAACTGTCTTCCTTCGGACTACCAGCCTCTCTCTGCGGCTGGCTTGCCAGTTTCCTTAAGAACCGATCTCTGCACGTTGCAGTTAATGCACACATATCAGACACATTCACCATTAACGCTGGCGTGCCTCGGGGCGCAATACTTTCACCAACTCTGTTCCTCATCTATATTAATGGCCTGCTGATCGAAACGAATAATCCTGTTTACAGTTTTGCAGATGACAGTACCCTTGTCTCCCAATTTAAATCAGAAAAATCAAGCAGAGACTTATCACCGCAGACATGATCAGATTACAGCAATTAATCAAGACCTGGAGAAAGTTCAAACTTGGGGCGACAGAAATTTGGTCCAGTTCAATGCAGCAAAGACCCAAGCAGCCACGTTTACCAAGAGAGCCAATACGGCTGGCCCTGACATCATTATGGCAGGATTGACCATTCCTTTATCCTCGTCAATCAGACTGCTGGGTGTCTCGGTCAACAGCAGTATGTCCTGGCATCATCACGTTGCCTACATCGCAAAATCAGCCTCCCAGAATGTTGGTGCGCTATTTCGCAACAAAAAACGGTATACACTGCAGCAGTTGCTCTTGCACTACAAAGCGCAAATAAGACCGTGCTTAGAATATTGCTCACACATCTGGGGTGCCGCACCAAAGCACACCCTAAATCTGCTGGATTCCATTCAGAAGGGAGCTGCGCGTCGTGTCGGCGACCCGGAGTTGACCCTAAATCTGGATAGTCTGGAACACCGCAAACAGGTGGCCGAGATGTCCCTGTTTTACAGATGCTTTCACGGCAGATGTTCCCAGGATTTGGCCCGGCTCATCCCACCCCTGGCAACACCTGTCAGACAGTCACGACACACGGCAAGAGTGCACCAGTTCGTCGTACAACTGGAAACACTTCGAACATCACTTTACAAGAACTCCTTTGTCTGGCGCACTGCATCACTGTGGAACTCACACCCAGGACATCCCCCTAATTACAACCTACAACTAGTGAAGAACCGTGTCAATCAACATATTCGCACACACCGATCGTCGAGTGCCAAAGGATCTCCCTTTAGCGTGTGTGCCACTAACATAAAAAAATCAGCCTTTCTTTGTGACGATGCAACTTTTATTTCAGGAGTAACCAAAAACCACATGTCTTTGAATCTGCACATTTTTTTTGCCTCTGTAAATAACATATTATTAATTTGTGGTTAACAAAGCACTGCATCACTGCGGAACTCACAACATCTATTTCCCCCTAATTACAACCTACAGCTGTTCAAGAGCCGTGTCAGTCAACATGAGTCAACATCTTCGGAAACAAACGACAAGTTTCTTATAACAGGGGCAAACAAGAAATAGCATCTACGGTTCCGATGCTTTACGAAGAATCGCAGACTGGGCACTTTTCTGGTACGTTCAATTAGTTGATTTCATTTCTGACAATGTTTTAGTACATATACCGATGGCAAGAATAATGACGTCAGGATTTTGGCTCAGGAGTAGGATATATTACGAACATGGCAATAATTGGCTGGATACCTTTAGTTGAACTTTCGCACGGTTCGTGCCAACTTTGCGTCCCGAAGCTTTTTTCAGGGACACCGGAACGGTGACGCGAAAAAAGGGACGGTCCTGTTCAAAATGGAACGAATGGTCACGTTGAGCACCAAATGTGTTTCCAGTTTGTTATAAATTCCACATACTAACTCATTTCCAGTACACAATGGGCAAATAGTATGTGACTTCTTAACAGTAGAATCTTGCTGTTGGTTATGACCATTTTTTATATGTCTATTCTTTACTGAAACACTAGAAAACTCCAAATTGCTGAATGGGCGGTTGCTGTTTTTTTTTCTGATTAGTTTGGGTTCTCATGTTTGATGATTGCGAAACAACTGCGAAACAAATACCTATTTCCCATAAATTAGCTATATTGTAACGTTGTACATGTGTCTAATTATTATATTTCGTTTTCCGCAATATATCTGTTAAATTATGTTATCGATCCTCGCAACATTACTACTCCCGAAGTTGCGCAGGAAGGTTCTACGAATATCTACGGAAGGTAGCTGACAGGACGATCTTCTAGGGTACGCCTTCGAGTCGTGAAGACGGCCGTTTTTGTTACCGAGTTGGTAGAGGGTAATTTATCTACAAGCGTAGTATCGCTTAAATGTACTAAATATCGTCAATTGTGTTTAAGACACCGTGTGAAAGGTGGTGTGGTGACCCGCTACATTTAAAGGGTTGTTCCGAGGGATCAATGGTCTTTTGAGCACCTCCTCCCCTGTGTAGGAGCCAAACCGTCTTCTCCAGCGTGGACCAGTCCGGGAGTTTGGGTGAAGCCCGACTATCCAATTAGTGCCTTGCCTAGGTCTTTCCTTTATCGAAGCCAAAGTCATCAGTGAAACTCGTAGGATCAATTTTATCCTTATAAAGTAGAATTATTATTCTCAGTAAGGCGATTTTATTGAGCCTTCTCTTGGCTTTCTGCTGCCACTATCGATGATTCTCGAGTGAAAAGACTATAGACTATCTTATTAGAAGTACATACCGGATAAAACATTTCAAGAGATTTTGAGATTCAGTTCGCCGATATAGTGCGTGGTTTTACGGAGATATTTCTCCAGAATACCGTAAACCTTTTACCGTTTCCCACTTTTTAATTTCTTATGTTATATTGTAAAATTAGTACCAATATTACATTAGCATTAAGTAAATTATATCTCGCTGTAAACCCACGGCAGAACTTCCTTAAATTTATTTAAAATTGCTATTTGATTTCACGCCCAAAACATATTAATCCGAGCTCGAATTTTTCTCCCGTAGGCGGCTATATTTGCATATATCTCTTTCAGGAATTTTTCGATTAATTAAGCATTTTCCACGACATTACTGCCCACGGAGTAAGTAAAGGATGATTTTGTGAATTTTCATCCTAGTGTGAATCTGTGAATATTCATTCTAGGGTGATTTTGTTAATATTCATTTAGATAATAGTTATCGGGTAATGCTAACCTATCATTGAATCTTTTTTCCTTATGAAACCGTATTAGTTGTATTTGAAATACTCCTTTTCATTAACTAGTATTAAACCTCCTAAAAATTATTTCATATTATAGAATAGAATAGTATAAAATAATAGTAGACTCTATTGGAACTATCCCTTCTCATTCATTCACAAAAATTACTCCATCGTACCGAACAGTATAAAAGAATATTAGACTTTATAGGAGATATTTTTTCTCATTACTTGAAGCTAATTTTTCTATAAATTATTTCATCTAATAAAATCGTATTAGATTGTATTTGAGATATTCCTCTCGTTGTTTAGTATAAAATTTACTAGGAAATTATTTCCTCTTTATCACCTGGCTGTAGACTTTTCTAGAAAAAAATATCTCTGCATAAGTTAAGATTAAATCTTCTTAATTGGTTGATTGATTTTCTTTAAGATACTCTGTACCAGAAAGGTACTGATGAACGGTATACTATTGTACATGCGTGTTTGGTGTTAATAAACCACTGTTAGTAATTCAGATGTTTAATTGGATAACTGATGTATAACTATATAGCTATCATTTGATTTAATTCATTGTTTAATTCTAATGTTTTTATTTAGCTAATTATTTAATATTTTTTACTTCGCTCTTTCGCCGGGTATTTTTTTTAGGTTTTATTATCCATTTCTCCAACCGAAAGTATTTCCGATAAATTTCCCACGATAAAAATGTAGTGGCGCCCTTCTAACGACCAAACACTTTAACCCACGACTTTCTAATAAAAAAATTAAAACCGACTTAGAGAGTCAGGTATATGGGCGTCTGAATAAGCATTTTGCTTAATAGGGCGTTACAATATAAACTCAATATTTTCACAATATAGGTAGGGCAAAACGATTTACAAAAGCGAAGTGTTTCAAAAATTGCGTGGCAACACGGCAATTAAAAGCCAAAACTCTAGAAAAAGCGGCAAACAGCTCTATGTATGGAAGCTCTCCGGAAGAATTCCGGAATTTTCAGTGTCGTCAGTCAGGGATATATCTCCTTACTGTCTGATTTATATTCAAAGCCATATAGTCCGCAATTACTGCTAATTAAAATCCTATGTGTAAACTTAGCCGCTTGTCGATAGTGAACAAACCTACCGTATAGAATTTAACAATCAAGTTTATGAGCGGCTCCAGAGATGCCGCCACAAGTAGCGAGCGTACCATTAAAAATCTCCCTTTCCCTTAGGCCTAGGAGTTTTAGTATAGTGATTAATCCTTCTCGGACGTTATATCGGAAATTAAGCAAAAGTATCAAAAATAACTTCAAGTTATGTGTTCTGTTTAGTTTACAACTTGAAAACTATTTATTTTATAGTAAACAGTGGCAAGAACTAGGTATAAGATTGTTTTAAAGGATGTTTTTACTAAAATAATTGTATTTGTTTATCGGCATGAAACGCATATAACGTGCACGGTAACTATCAATAATGCTCTAACTCTTTCCAAATCTTAAATACCTAACCATTCTAACCAAACTTTCCCAGCGGATTCGTTGTTGTTATGTTATTCGGGATTCGGGCGCGAGTTAGAAATAATTTATTTGGTGTTCCTGGTTAGAATTCTGTTATGTGATGTTTATTATTTAAATGTGTAATTTGTTTAGTAGGTATTACCACACTGAGTGAAGTCTGTCTTGCAATATTTGCTTATCACAGCAAACTGACAAAGTTAAATGGTTTTGGTTTGATATACCTACCAATACACGTGAGGATATCGGGTCAATTTGTATGTATAACTAATTCTTGGCTAAATGCCAATAGCCAGTAGCCACTTTGCCAGTTCCCAGTTCAAATCTTCTCTATACTTATTTATGGCGACTGGTGGCAGGGAAGGCATGCTTGTAAATTCATTGGTCGGTATTTTTATCAGTCGTAGGTCGTAGGCAACGTGACGCAGAAACTGATTACAAATTATACAAGAAACAAAGAAATGTCTGAACTTCTCCCCTCTTGCCTTGAACCAGTGCCTTGAACGCCTTGGCAGTTTTATGTTGATAGGCGACTCACACGTTTATGCTGCTAAAAAAGACCAGTCCGACCGGATATTTTTATGAGTAAGTCTTCAGTTAATTATATTTATTTTGCAAGTGAGAGTGTAGTGACTGTAAGACAGTAAGTGCCTATATAGATAGACGTTTTTAACCTAAAATAGTGATTTATTGCCCGGCATTTTCGATATACATATGATATAAAATCGACATGTTAAAATTTTAAACTGATACCTATCAGAGTAGGTAATAAGTATCTTGCCATGAACCCATAGACTGATATGTCGAGATGTATTCTGAAAACGAGTACCTGGATAGATCTCATAGAGATAGATACGAGGATAGAGTAGATAACGATGACAGGTACCGTGTACTAAGATACTGTGATGAAATACCCTCGCGAGAGAGACAAATAGCTGAATTAAACGGTGTCTCGTACGGAACGGAGAGAGACGCAATACTCGTTAGAGAAAGAGACTTTAATCGGTATTTTCCTAGAGTGAATCGGTCTATTGAAAATGATAGTTTCGCGGTACGTCTGTCGGATCGTATGTCGCACAGGGAAGAAACTGAGAAGCAATATGTAAGTTTTTATTTATCTTCCTTTTAGACATTTTTTTTTATCAATATCTCGATGGCATTATTGGGTTCAATTCTCGAACCTTGTGAAGACGTTAGAGGTATTTAATTTAATTTTTTTTAAGTAGGTTTTTTTGAGTTTTTCAACTGATAGATATTAATAGCTTGACAAATAGGTAAGTATCAACCGAATTGCCTATCCTCCCACCTAAGTACCAAATACTTATGTAGTGTTTTTAAAATCATTTCAGAAAGGTAAGGTAAATAGGTAGACTAAGTGATTGAGGTTTAGATTGGTTGAAATAGCTGCAGAAGTTGCCTAATAATAATTATTATTATTATTTTCGGTATTTTTAAGAAAACGATAAAGTAATCACAAAGCTATTTTGAATATCTAAATAGGTATAAGTACTCTCTTCTAGCCAACACGGTTATACACCATAATGACAGTTGGGTAGGCGGGACTTAGAGGATTTGTTTACAATTTTAAAATGTCTAATATTCCATTTCACGCATGCCCCTCCGTTTGCTTCGCTCGCTCGTGGGACGCAACCAAGCAAACCTAACCCAAATTTACAAAAAGAAACAAACATAACCTTAAAAGTAAATGCGTAATCGCGAAGCCCATAACCGATCAAGCAAGCAATAACCTTAAAAAAAATTGAGCGAGTCTGCACGGACCCGAGACACTGATGTGTAAACATATCCTATATCGACATCATCGACATGAAAATCTAATGCCACCTTAGGCCGCGTGACGCCTGAATATATGCAACCACTTATTTGTAAATGGTTGCCTATATTCTGGCGTTAGAATGAACACGTTTTACACTAACGGTTACAGAAGCCTGTAAAACACATTCCCGTCACAGATACCGCCTGACGTGCGTTGTTTAATGTGTACATTTGTATCGTTTACATTAGAATGTCTAATATTACACTGCGCTGTTACGAGCGCATCGAACACAAACTAACCAAAACTAATCCAAGGCATGCCCAAAATCAAGAAAAGAATTTTTTTTACAAATATAACCTTAAGAAAATATAAA
Organism: Pissodes strobi; assembly: GCA_016904865.1. Lineage (NCBI taxonomy): Eukaryota > Metazoa > Arthropoda > Insecta > Coleoptera > Curculionidae > Pissodes > Pissodes strobi. The sequence goes on from MU181969.1 coordinate 712,261, forward strand.
TCGGATCAAAACTAACCGTAAAAAACAACGCGAGCGAAGCCGCGGTTAAAAGCTAAAGGTGTCCTATGTCCTTTACTATACTCTTGAAAATATCTGTACAAAATTTCATGATGATCGGTTAAGTAGTTTACGCGTGGAAAATAGGATTAAAACTAACCGTAAAAATGAACACGAGCGAAACCGCGGGTAAAAGCTAAAAGTGTCTTATGTCCTTTACTACACTCTTGAAAATATCTGTTCAAAATTTCATGATGATCGGTTGAGTAGTTAGTTTATGCGTGAAAGCGTAAGAAACAAACACATTCGCATTTATAATATTAGTTAGGATTACTGGCAGCTTCAATCGGTGTGCATTAATTCACTGCACAAATTCTACACGAAAATCTAATGCCACCAGGAATAACATCAACCTATGGACACAGCTTATTCATTACCAGCTAGTCATCTTGGGGCGGCATCCTTTGATTTGGGAAAGTCAATAACGAAATTTTGCAAATTTTAGAAGAGCACCATGACTCAATATTGTTTTAAACCTCTGGGCATCTGAATAATACTTTTGACAGTTCGTTTAATTTAAAATATGCTTTTTATCGTCTAAAATCCGTTTAAAAACGATTTTAAATGGCAAAATTGTATAAAAATTAGAAATTTCCGGACTGTTTTAGGACGATGCCGTGGCTTCGGACGAATTTGTCGTGGATTTTGAAGGGAAAATTCATTTTAAATTCAACCGTCTATTAAAAATAAGCTGTGCAAATACACTGTGAATATAATATAATGAAAAGCTATACCGCCCTAGCGGCTAGCTTTTTAGAAGCGCCATTTGAGTTGTTGATTAGCTTGCTCCTTAATGCGCACGGGTTATAATGTCACGTCGGTTTACACATTCTGTCCCCACATTTCCGTCCCCACAGTTCCGTCTCCGCAGTTCCGTCCCATTTGCCGAGAATCACCCTCATACCGCATACCGTGTAAGATACCTACACATCAAAAATAAAAAATGTCTTGCCAGGGGAATCGAACTTGGGTCTTCGTATCACAAGCACAGCATCTAACCAGTGCACCACTAGGCCCGCTGGAAGCAATCCATTGGACCGTGAAGACCTTAGACAAGGAAAGAAGAGGACAGATAACATGGGAAAAAGCCTGTTACCAGCTGCCACATAAATTACTGGGTAACTTCAATAAATTAATTGAAATTATAAGTAATAAATAATAATTAATAAGTTAAAGTAATTTTCAGTCGTAAAATAATGTAGCCATTTTATAGGTAGAGTATGAAAAATATATTACCTACGCCTCTGTTGAATGACTCTCCTTGAAAAAGATTTATGGCATTTATGGCTTTATTGATTATTTGATGACTGAAAATATCCAAGATCGGGTATCAAATTACTCTCGATAATTAAATAAACATCCCTACCATGATATACTCAGAGGTAACACAATGTGTACATTATGCATTATTATTAAAACAAGAAATATGCAAATAAACTACAAGGTCAGCAGACAATAATTACCTGTGAAATGAAATTCCAGGCTACTTCTTCTCACTTCGACTCTTGCAACCATATGCCGAACAATTTACCATTATGAATCTTAGTTTTTATCTCTCTTTGTTCAAAAACTCACAAAATAACTGCAAAATATCACCGCCACAACAATAGTTGTGTTTGCCACATATATAATGGCCGCTGCTCTGCAAAGGCTTCAATTTCAGTACATTGGCTTAATGTCATGCGGTATCCTTACTTTTACCTAATCTAAGGTGAAGACATTATTTGCCTTTTCGACTGACGCGTGCGCAATTAAACAAACCCTCAAGTTCCGCCCGCCCAATTGTCATTGTGGTGTATAACCGTGTTCGCTAGAGGCTAGTCTAAATATCACTACCCTGTTATGTTTATTAAAATCTCGATTATATCTAGTTTAGTAGTTCTTAATCCTTATCTTTTAAACATAGGTTTGAAAGATTCTTTACTTTATATTATAGTAGAACATGCGAGAGGCGTCTTACTTCTGAAATAGATGTTCAAACCCTCGGGAATGTGAGAAATATGTGGGTGATTGTATCAATACTGAATAAACGAGTGTCCCTACCCTTAAAATCAGATTTATATGTGAATTCCTTTTAATGAAGTTTACCTGCATCTCATAAAATTGTATATTTATATTTAATGGGAAGATTATTAAGCTTTACATAAAATAGAACGCGACACTATCATTCACGTGACGGTCTCAATATCAAATATTAAATTTATCATGACGAGACTAATCCTCGGACTAATCCGAAAATTAACGAACATTTCTTCATCACAATTTTTTTAGAGACATAAAATATGTATATTCGCTCAGAAGGCAAATCATAGCTAGAAGTCATTTACCTCCGTTTTGTCCAAATTCGGCCTTGAAATAGAAGGCATACTTAGTTACGTCATCTTTCTCGTGGGAATCAACATATGCCAAGGAGTCACTGACCTGTGTTCCTCGTGCATATAAACTATTCGCGCATTCCCTATTTTGTTTAAATAAAAGTTTCAAAAGACCTACAAAGGATTTGTAGAAAAAAATTTTTGGCACTTCATAATATTATCGACATAAAAACGTAAAAGAAAAATAAAAGTTCTTCTAATCAATAATAACAGTGCTTACCCGCGTCTCCAACTAACTCCGCAAGCCATCAACGGCCAAATGAAGCTCAACGACGTCAAATAATATAGGTATACGTTTTAAAAAAAAAGTATCAAGGAACAATCAGTTTTGGTTTGCACGGAATATTTTATTTTAGCTTAATATTTGCTTGGTTTGAGGGGGCTTTAGCATGCAGAATTGCCCTGGTCGCTACGTCACAGGTTTTAACAGCTGTAATTTATTAGCCGGTCAGTACGGTAAGTATGGAATAGACATAATAAAATACTTTAAATTTATTATTTTTTTATTGCATGAAAGCTGCTACTATTACTAAACCAAATTTATTAAAGCCAGGTAAATTATTTAATGTAAATTTTTGAAATTATATTTTAAAAAATCTTCTGATGTCATTTCCGTATATTTTGACATGGGAATGACGCATTAACGCAGGAAAGTTATACAAGAGTAGCAAAAAATGTATCACATAAAATACATTTATTGTTTCTATTTGTTTTAGACTAAAAAAGAAGTTTTAACAAATTAAAGGGATGTATTTTAGGAGAAAAATGGAACGAGAAACGATAAGACGAATAAAAATAAGGGAAGACGCAGTTAACCGCAACCCCGAACACCCATTAGGCCCGTGAGGCCCGGGCCTAGGGCCCGTCGAACAGAGGGCCCGAATTTTCCAAAAGTACAAACACATATATTAAGGCCTCAAAAGTGGTAGATTCGATGCTGAAACAAAGGATAAAAAAATAAAGACGAGTGTTCAGCAGCAAAGACGAGCAGTTTGTCCATTTATTTATTTACTTTTTTATTTATTAATACAAACATCAACAATGGTGGTTACAAGTAGGAGAAATAATTATAATAAGATGTGGAAAGAACATTCTAAGAACTATCGCGTAAGGGAAAAATAAATGGAAGCTAAGACTGCTTTACAACTAGCAAACCTCCTGGATCGTCTAATGAAGATGATGATCGAAAAAATAAAAGAAATAAGTCTCGTCACTTCGAAGGGGGATTCAAAGAAAGGTAGCTAACAGAAATCAAGTTAAGCGATATAGAGAAACAAGTCAAGAAAGGAAATAGGCGGTACGTAAATCGAATAGGTTTAAAAGGCTGAGAATAACGTAGCCAGACTTATGTTGAGGAGGGCTAAAGGGCGGATTTGGAAATCTGATCGGCTGCCTGGCAAAACTGCTTTCCGACGCAGAAAGCTTTTTCAGCGCTTTCGCCAAATAAAGCTTCTATCGTTTAAAATAGGTAAACAAATATTTCGCATTTCGTGAAATCGACGTACTTACGCTATCGATATGAAACACTTAGAAGCAAAAAATAAATAAGGTATTCTAAATACTAAATAAACAATGCTTATCGGCGTCGCCCACTCCGTAAGCCAACAGGAATCTGCTGCTGCTGATTTGGCCGCATCCAGTTGCACAGAGCTTCGACCTTGTCAAATATGATATATGTTATTTTAGTTTAATGTTTGCAAGAACTGATGGTACCTACAAGTCTTTGAAAAAGCTATACCCCAAAAAATAAATCTATAGAACTTTCTGATCCAGATTTGACGCCACTGACAAAAGTTAATGGGTATTGAATGGATATCAAATGCTGATCAAGTAAAGATATGTTTGGTTTTCACTGAGGTAATTATTAGCAGATATTTACAAACAAGTATTTAAAAAGAGATTCTGAGAATTTCTCAGAATCTCACACTGATAGTGAATCAGTTCGTCCCACGGATTCTGGGAGGACAAAAAGTTGGCACTACGAGGATCGACATCAAATTACTTGACACTACAAATAGCAACCTACAATGCAAGATCCTTACTCTCCAACGAACGATTGACTGAGCTGGAGGCAGAATTAGAATACATTAAGTAGAACATCGTTGGTCTATGCGAAGTAAGAAGAAGACAACTCATAAAACTACAGTCAGGGGCTCAGGGCATACTTTCTACTATGCCGGCGAGGAGAACGCTTCGGTCGAGGGCACGGGTTTTTTAATCCACAAAAGTCATAACCCAGGCATCGAATATTTCAAAAAAATATCCTCTAGAGTAATTTATGTAATATTCAGATTAAACAGGAGGTACTGTGTCAAGATCATTCAAGTTTACGCACCAACTACCAGCCACACCGATGAAGAGGTGGATCTCTTTTATGAGGATGTAAGCCTAGCGTGGGAAGATCAGAAAACTCATTTTACAATATTGTGCGGTGATTTCAATGCCAACATGGGGTTAAAAACCGACGAATCGGAAACTTCGATAGGGTGCTTTGGCTCGGAGGGAAGAAATGAACGTGGCGAGACGCTGCTCGGATTTTTGCTACAGAACAACCTGTTTCTTATGAACAGTTTCTTTTGCAAGAAGCTGAGTAGGCTATGGACTTGGAGAAGCCCGGATGGCCAAGTAAGAAATGAGATAGACTTCATAATAACTGATAAGAAGCAGATCGTTAAAGATGTGTCAGTGCTGAACAAATTTTCCACTGGTAGTGATCACCGTATGGTAAGGGCAAAAATCTCATTGAATTTGAAAAATGAACGCTATAAAATGGCCAATAGGCCAAACAAACTTTGGCAGCCTCCGACGGATAGCTGTGGTTTCCAGCGCCACATTGACGATCTATTAGAGAGACCACACACGAAGACAAGCATCGATGCGTTGAATGATGTCATAGTTACCGCCCTGTCAGAGAGTCAACAAACGTATTGCCTAAGAACAAAAAAGGACGGAAAACTTACCGAAACGACTAGACAACTAATACAGGAGAAAAGGGGCAAAAGAAGCGAAGGAACATCTACAGACGAGGAGTTGAGGGAGATGAACAGGCGAGTATCTAGAGCAATAAAAAGTTATATAAGGCGCTATGAAAGAAAAGAAATCGAAAAACTATAGAGAACAACAAAAGTATGAAAGTGCTGCGTAGGAAACTCACGAACGGAAGAAAAGAAATATGCAAAATGAGGGCAGGTAGGGAAAACTTACAACGAACAGAAAGGATACTGAAAATCGGGGAGGAATTCTATCGGCTGCTGTATGAATTTATGAAAGTCGGTTTGATGCTGACGGGAATGTAGAACCAGAATTTCTGACATCTAAAAGAGGAATAGTCAATCAAGGGTCTGAAGAGATACCGGATATCACCCTAGGGGAAATAATGCTGGCCTTAAAGAAGACTAAAAGCCATAAAGCACCAGCTGAAGTTAATGTAGCTGCCGACGCAATCAAAATAGGTGGCCAACGATTACTCCAAAAGTTGAAGGTTCTTTTTAATCTCTGTCTTTTCCATAGCACAATTCCCAAAAACTGGCAAAACTCCATTGTTATTTTACTACATAAAAAAGGGGATATATCTGAGCTGAAGAATTACCGACCAATAAGCCTTTTAAGCCATCTTTACAAACTGTTTACACAAATTATAATTACCCGTCTCGAAAATAAACTTGACTTCTAGCAACCGGTTGAACAGGCCGAATTTCGCCACGGATTTGGGACTAATGACCACCTTCAAAGCATTAAGACACTAATCGAAAAGACAAATGAGTATAACATGCCTCTCGTCTTGGCATTCGTCGACTTCCATAAGGCTTTCGATACAGTTGAATTGGGCGCGGTCTTGAATGTGCTCCGGGAGTGCAGAGTTGACTACCGATACACCAAACTTATTCAAAACATCTATAAAAACGCAACAATGATGGTGAAATTGCATGTAAATACTGACCACATACCTGTGGGGCGCGGGGTGAGACAGGGCGATACTTTGTCCCCCAAATTGTTGATTTCAGTCCTGGAGAGCGCTCTCAAGCAACTGGATTGGAGCCAAAGGGGTATAAACATAGATGATAAAAACCTGTTTAACTTGCGCTTCGCAGATGATATAGCTTTGATTTCGGATAGCCTTGGGGAAATGATCGTGATGATGCATGAACTGCAAGAGGTGTGCGGAAGAGTTGGTCTGAATATCAACATATCGAAAACAAAATTTATGACAAATCTTGTTCCCAGTGGCAACTTAGACATTGGTATCAATGAAATTGAGATGGTGGATAGTTACATGTACCTCGGCCATGAAGTTAGCATCTCCAGAGATAATCAAACCCGTGAAGTGAGACTCACTCTCTCGTGGGCGGCATTCGGGAAACTTAAAAACATATTCAAGGGCGATATTCCGGTCCACCTAAAGAGAAAGGTCTTTAATCAATGTGTGCTACCGGTCATGACGTACGGATCCAAAACTATAACGTTAACAACTCTAACCGCCAATAAACTTAGAGTAACACAGAGAAAGATGGAGAGATCGATGCTTGGCGTTACCCTGAGAGACCACATACGAAACGAAGACCCACGCAGAAGAACTGACGTTGACGATGTTGTCAGTGTCGTGGCGAGGCTTAAATGGGACTGGCCCGGTCATATGGCTCGGATGAAAGGTGATCGATGGACAAAACGACTGCTTGAGTGGAGGCCACGAATGGATAAAAGGAGTAGAGGAAGACCACCCACACGTTGGACAGATGACGTTAAGATAATGGCCAGCAACTGGGATCCAGGCAGCACAAAGTAGAAGCGAATGGAAGAGAATAGAGGAGGCCTATGTCCTACAATGAATGCAAAAGGCTTCTTGATGATGATGATGATGATGATTTAAAAAGATTTTAGAAGGCCATGTAATTAAAAAATACTACATAGAGAACGTTCTACAATCATGAGATTTGGAAAAGCCTCGAACCATGGCGACCAGGACACTGTCCGGAATTCAACTGCATATAGAGACACTCTAGAAAATTAAATACAGCATCACTGGTTCCCACTCCAGCCTGGAAGCCAAATTGTTGACTATTTAGAATATTATGTTTTTTTAGAAAGTCCATTATTCGAGTTTTTACCAATCTCTCCACCAATTTACCAAGAGTGGGGAAGGGGAAGCAATTCTGTCAAAAGAATATACAACTAGGAATACCTTCCAGAATGAAACGCGATTCGGCCACCTAAAAAAAATCCGGTTTACAAGAAAAATTTGCACGTTCCCTGTAAGAAATGCAATGTTTGTTAACTGCCGATAACAAACAGAATATGTGCAAAAATGACAAGAGGAATATGTGCATTAATCTCGATTAATAAAAACAGAGCTAAAAATATAATATACAGTGTGTCCACGGATAGAATGCTCATCAGGAGGAGAAATGGACCAAAAATGTCGTTTGCTGCTTTCCGACAAAATAAGGATTATTAAGAGAATTTTGGACCTGCTGCTCAAAAACTACGAACACATAAAATAGTATCAGAGTAAACTACTTTTATTTCTCATTTGGGAGTAAAATGGAAACGTTTCTCAAGGCGTTTTTTTATGGCAGTGGCACACACACTAAAGGGAGATCCTAGGCGGTCGAAGAGCGGTGTTTGTGCGAAGATGTTTATTGACACGGTTCGTGAATAGTTGTAGGTTGTAATTAGGGGGAAACAGATGTCCTGGGGGAGTTCCACAGTGATGCAATGCGCCAGACAAAAGAGTTCTTGTAAAGCAATGTTCTAGGTGTTTCTATAAAACAGGAACATATCGGCCACATGTCGGCGGTGTTCCAGACTATCCAGATTCCGGGTCGCCGACGAGACGCACAGCTCTCATCTGAATGGTATCCAGCAGCTTTAAGGTGTGCCTTGGTGCGGCACCCAGATGTGTGAGCAATATTCTAAGCACGGTCTTATTTGCGCTTTGTAGCGCAAGAGCAACTGCTGCGGTGTATACAGTTTTTTGTTGCGAAATAGCGCACCAAGCTTCTGGGAGGCTGATTTTGCGATGTTAGCATCGTGGTCATGCCAGGACATATTGCTGTTGACCGAGACATCCAGTAGTCCGATTGACGAGGATGAAGGAATGGTCGATCCTGCCATAATGATGTCAGGGCCCGCCGTATTGGCCCTCTTGATAAACGTGGTTGCTTGGGTCTTTGCTGCATTGAACTGCACAAAATTTCGGTCGCCCCAAGTTTGAACTTTCTCCAGGTCTTGATTAATTGCTGTAATCTGCTCCTGTCTGCGGTGATAAGTCTCAGTCGCTGGTAAAGGTTTATTTGATCTAAATTGGGATACCAGGGCACTGTCATCTGCAAAACTATAAACAAGATTATTCGTTTCGGTCAGCAAGTCATTAATATAGATGAAGAATAGAGTTGGTGAAAGCCTGCCACACTTGAACGAATGACCTGAAATATTTGCATCGACACAGTTCCATCAATTCGTGCCCTTAAAGAAAACTGATATTCTTTTTTATACGCGTCCACACTACAACCTCAATTTCTGCATTCGGGACAAGACATTTCCTTTTGATCTTTTTAAGTTACCGATAGGCGACGGGAAATTTTCGTTCGCACTGCAGACCCTTCGCGGCCATTCGCGCCCTCATAAAATCGGTGGAAATAACCGTCCACACCTGCAAACGAATGGGGGCGAATCCTCAGGAATGCGAACGAATGGAAACCTTCGCTCCAATGTGTCAGCGGCTTTAGAGTCAGTTGAAATGATTTCACTTGAGGAGATAAGAAATAGTTACGATCACGGCAGGCAGCAATTTGACAAATGCGTCAAACACAGGGGACGTGCTTAAATAAATATCTAATATTAATTTTTATTTCTAAACGATTTTGGAATAGTAGAATTTTGAATGTAAACTTTGGATAGGATGATTTAATTTTTTTTTATCTTCAATTTTGCTCCGAAATGAGAAATTGAAGTAGTTTACTCTTAATAATAATTTTATGTTTTCGTAGTCTGTGGACACCTTGCATAAAAAAGTCCAAAAATCTCTTGGTATGCCGTATTTTTTGGAGAACCAAGAACTTTTGGTCGAAAAACTACATTTTTGGTTCATTTTTCCTGAACATGCTATACCTATATTATCAGACGGTAACTGTCCGAAAGTACCAACAAAACATATTTTGCTATGCTAACATTTATTGTTGTAATCTTCAGTTTTTAGGCCTTGTAACTAATTAACCGAGTAACTAACGTTTTATATGTGCAACGCTCGTAATGATATCACCGAGAATATCATTGAACTTTCACCTTCTGCCTTAACCTTATATCGAGCCGTAAATGTATATGAAATAAGTATTGAGTTTAAGTTTGATAGTATTTCCAAATAATAATTATACACCAGTTTTAAAACAATGATTGGAAAATATTTAAAAAAATGAGCGAGTCTGCTAATAGTCGAGACACTGATGTGTAAACATATCCTATATCGAGCTTATAGTAAATAAATAATGGGGGGTTCATCGAAAATGGGAGATAATAGTGCAAGTTTTCTTGGATCAATAAAATATTCATTAGGAATTCTTACTTATTTGCCTTCCAGTTTATACACCGAAATATTTTTAAAATGGTCGAACAAAACATAATAAAAGCACATTTGAAATAATGAAAAAATTATCTTTCCGAATACCTAATATAATATTAAAACTATATAAATATATAAATAGCAAAAACAAGTAAGTAAGTATATAGGGAACATAATGTCACGTCTATAGCAACCATCCGAATGTTTTTGTGCTACTCTATAGAACTTGCCTTGTCGCGTCTACGTTCTTTCGGATGAGTCATCGCCGGCCGAGAAAATTCGGGAGCGTCGAGAATAATATAGAGAGGCCTCGCTTCGTCCAGAATATTCGCATTATATTTAAGACTGTATATAAACAGCGGGCAAAACGCGACTTGCAAGTAGTTAATCATTAAGTGTTGAATTGTAAAGAGCTATTAGTTGTAAAGTTATAAAAGTAGTTTGGGTTAGTTAGCGGCATCAGTCGGGAACGACTGATGCCGCTGCCCCAGTGGACGAGGATGCCCTCCTGGAGGAGGACATCGAAATCGATAGCCCTGAGCTGGCAAAAGGAAGGGTTCATCAGACGAACCAACCCTAAAAACAACCTAAATGCTGGTTCAGTCAGCATAGTCCAGTGCAATCTGCATCATAGCCGGGCTGCGACGGCGTCGGCAGTTCTCTGTCGCCACCTAGACGAAACGCAGAATGCACTGGCCTTGATCCAGGAACCCTTGGTGGTGAAATCCAGGGTAACTGGACTAACCAGACTAAGTGGGCGCATTTTTAGCTTACCCACGACAGAAAGACCGAGGATTGCAATATATGTACCTCAGAACATTGAAGCCCAGCCTTTATATCGCTTCTGACCTAACGGCCGTAAAGATGGAATGTGTATTGGCCGGCAAAACTAACTTTGCAGTCTTAGCTGCATTGTACCTCCCCTATAACTTGGCAACACTGCCTCCCACGAGGGAAATGGAGGACTTGACAGCACACTGCCAAAACCAGAAATAGGGGGTCATTTTGGGCTGTGATGCTAACGCACACCATGTGACCTGGGGCAACGAAGAAAACAATGCTAGAGGTAAATCACTTTATGATTACATTACAGGTAGCAACCTCAACATTTTCAACAGAGATACTGCACCAACCTTCATTAACTCCAATAGTCAAACCATAATTATTAATATATCACTTGCCTCGGCGGGCATATCTCAATCAGTCATAAACTGGCATGTCTCTGACAAGGTCCCATGTCAGATCATCCCTGGTTAACATTTGAGCTTACCTCAATGAAGGCACCCAGGAAGCTTTTTAGAGATCCCCGAAAGACGGATCGGGCTCAGTTGCTCGTCCGGCTTCGGGAGAACCTACGGGAAGTTGATGGGAATACGCCTAAAGACAATGACGGCCTGGAAAGTCGTATGCTAGGCCTACAGACCGCCATAACTAAAGCTTTTGAAAAATCTTGCCCTCTTGAGGCATCACAACAACAGCCAGGAGAAGCCACATAATGGTGGAACAAAGAGCTGGGAGGACTCATGAGGACAGCGTTAAAATCTTTTAACAGAGCAAATAGAACCAGAACTCAAGCCGACTGGGAGCAATACAGCACCAATCTGCGGAAGTTTAAAAAACTAGTAAGAAAAAAACAGAGCGAGGCCTAGAGGGCCTACTGTGAGGAGATCGAAGATCACTCACAGACTGCACGGCTCTACAAAGCCCTCGCAAAAGACAAAAATCGCTACCTAGATCTACTTGTACAAGGGAGGACGGCACTAAGACCGCTAACCTTCAAGATAGTCTTGAACTGCTTATGCAGACCCACTTCCCTGGTTCTTCGGTAACAGACGACAGGAACTGGCCAGACGAGATAAACTTTCAACCTACTGATTTGGACCTGCAAGGTGCCAATCAAATAGTCAGTAAAGACAAAATACTAAGCTTCTCACCCTTCAAATCGCCAGGTACTGACGGCATCCGTCCAGCTCTACTACACTGGAGCTTGGACGAGTTACTGCCGCACTTAGTAAAGGTGTTCTGGGCATGCCTAGCGCTGCGCTACATCCCGGAGGCATGGAGAGAAGTAAGAGTGGTGTTCATACCAAAAGCAGGAAGGGTGGATTACACTGTCTCCAAAGCCTACCGACCAATCAGCCTAACATCCTTTGTGCTAAAAACTCTGAAGAGGCTGTGTGAGCGATATTTGAGGGACTGCGTACTGGTCAACCGACCGCTGCATCTCAACCACCATGCGTACACTACGGGAAGATCGCCCGACACGACCTTGCATTCAGCAGTGAGCGGGATCGAGAGATCGCTGGACAATAATGAGTCCACCTTAGGTGTATTTATTGATATTGAGAGTGCGTTTGATAAAACCACCTTTGGAAAAATCAATGCTGCCTTAACAAACAGGGGCGTCCCTCCCTGTTAGTGGCTGGATTTTCAACATGCTCTCAAAGAGACGCGTGCAAATAAAGGTGGAAGACACTGTAGTGGGGGGCATCGTTGACAGAGGCTGCCCGCAGGGAGGCGTTCAATCGCCACTGCTATGGAACCGTGTTCTCGACAGCCTCTTGCCTCGCCTCAACTCAGATGGATCTACACCAGTGTATATGCAGACGATCTTACGATACTGCTCAATGGAAAGTTCGAAGGAGTTCTGTGCAATTGAATGCAGAGTGCCCTTCGCTTAGTCGAAGAGTGGTGTAGGGAGCACTCCTTATCTGTAAATCCCAGGAAGACGGAGATGGTGCTCTTCACCAGAAAAAGAAGGACGGAGCCACTACGAGCTCTGACTCTCCTAAACACACAATTAAATTTTGCATCTGAGGTAAAATACCTTGAGGTTATCTTCGAGGCTAAATTAACCTGGAATCTTCATTTAGAACGAAGACTAACGAGGGCATACATCTTTTATGAACAGTGCCGCAGGACCGTGGGTAAAACCTGGGGGATGATATCCAGGGTCGTGATGTGGATTTATACTGCCATCATAAGACCTATGATTGCCTATGGAGTAGTAGTTTGGTGGCCCAAAAGTCAACAAAAAACTGCAATGCTTAAGTTCAGTTAGGTACAGAGAACTGCCTGTCTAACTATAACGGGAGCTATGAGAACAACCCCAACCAGAGCCATGGAAGTAATGTTGTGCCTGCCTCCCATAGATATTTATCTAAAGGAGGTGGCTTTGACTACATTGCTAAGGCTCAAAGTCGTCGAAGCTTGTGAATTGAACTTGAATGGTCTATGGAGGGACACGCAAGTATAGTTCAGTCTGAACTTGCTGCAATATCCATATCGCAAAAGAGATTGTTCGCAGGAATACTGAGGACAAGACTATTAAAATCTACATGGACAGTAGACAAGCACTACTGGCCTTAAGTTATAAACTTACAGCCAGGTCAGTACTAGAATGCCGTAATTCACTGGACGATGCCGCCCGCAAAAACAGAATTTCTGTGTTCTGGGTTAAATGACAGGCACAGTGCGAAGCTAATAAATCAGCGGATAAATTGGCCAGAAAGGCAGCCGGTTCAAACATTATGGGGCCTTACAAACCTACCTATCGCGTTAACGATACCTATGATAAAAAGTATCACCCATGAAGACTTTAGGGCAAGATGGGTCGACTGGCCAGGGAGCTACTAAGCGACCCTAATGAGTCTGCAGCAAAAGCATACCTGGATATGTCTAGGAAGACCCTACGACTCATGGCAGGGATTCTGGCTGGACACTGCCAGCTAAGGAAACAGCTCCACACAATGAGATTATGCGAGACACCTCTATGCAGAGGTTGTGAAAAGGAGGACGAAACAGTAGAGCATCTGCTCTGCGATTGCGACGCTGTTTCGGAACTAAGGGAATCCATTTTGGGAGAACTATGGCCAACCGTGGCTTTTCTCAGAACAGCCTCCTCGGGCAACATCGCCGCCGTTTTTAGAACACTAGGCTGGGCGATGGCCTAGATGGATTGGTTGACCTAGGTAGGACGCACAGGGGGTCCAATGGGGCCTAAGTGCCTTGGCCTTTCAAGGTCACCCTCTCACCATTTCCAGATTCCAGAAGAGTAGTTTGGAGTATTTAATTGTATAGAGTGATAAAGAATAGAGTATTAGTTTACAATAGTAAAAGCTGTAATTTGGTCAGAACCCACGGGAAAAACGTAACGATATTTAGACTTACTTAGAGAGATAATTTTAAGAGATAAGTACATATTAAAAAATTTTAAATAGAAAAATTGCAGGTTTTTCGTGAAACGATAGAAATTTTTAATCAGAAAAATCCATCGTTTCAGGAAAACCTGCAATTTTTAAATATGTATCTCCTAAAGTTATTTCTTTTGGTATGTATGTAGATCTAAATATGCGCGAAGACCCCTAACCTACTTAATTAGGTTTTGATTAAATCGTCAAAATAATACGTACTAGAGTACTCTTACAAGTCAACTTTTCATATATTTACAACTAGATGAGATGCAATAATTATAATAATGTTTTGTCAACATCAAACATGGCCATACTTCCAAGAATTTAATCGGCAATAAAAATGCATGCAAAGTTATAGATCCCCAAACAGAATTTTGTTGTATGCAAATTTAAAGATCATTCCATGATTTGCCTATAAATGAAGCAGTTTGGAACGCTGAATGTACTTAAAACCGCTGTTAAATAACTTAAAACAATTTGTAAACAAACATGCAGAAATACTGGAATTATTTTTGTAGGTGCGTAAGTCCGCATTTAATAGCTGTATTACAAATGTTTGCTTTTAAGCTAATTACTGAATATTTCAAGTAATTTTGGAAATGACCTACTTTATAGGTGCAGGTAAAATTATACTTATTGATTCTGGATACTTACTGCAAATAAGTAGGTAGGTACCTCATTTACCGATTTAATTTAAGGTTGAAGTAAGCAATATATTATTTTGAAGCAAATCTTTTCATTTATTTTGTCTGATGTAGTAGATCCAATACCCTTTTCCCATTTTCTTGTATACAAATGTTCGAGTCTTTTGTCGCTGCCGAGTATCCTGTCTAGGAGCATCCTCGAAAGATGCTAACCATGGAGGAAACGAACAGTTTGTACAACTTTTTGTGGATGGTCGTATTTCAGGTAAGTGATAAGAATTAGTGTTGTCCGACGTTTAGGTGGGAATGAAAAATATTGGCCTTTTCTTCCCTACATTTTAATTGCCTCAGTGGGCGAAGGATGTTTGCATGTCTAGCTTACCTACCGATACGGTGAATATATATTTATTTTGTGTATCTATTGAAGCAACTAAAACTTATGGCGATATCAAGCTCACGTGTTGTTTCAAAACTGTCTTAATTTTTGAAACGGTGTTATAACCACGACACACGCCATGGCACACTTTGACTATCGTATTTACGACCATTGCATTGGTTACCTGATATTACCTTCATATTTAGAAGACAATGTCAAAGTTGTGAAGTTGTCAGTTTGAAATGTATCATTTTATACTTGCATGCAATCTAGTGATAATACTTACGTAGCTATACGTAAGTCAGTGTTTAAGTGAATTATAAAAAAGCCGCGATTGTTGTTTGACTTGCACAAAAAGATGTATCAACCGAATGACAAATATGTGTCTCAACGACAAATAGCTCTACATCAGGAGAGATTTCACGAAAATAGACACCACCTGAAAAAAGAAAGGGACTATGTTCTTATTCGAGAAAGTCATCTAGACCCGTATCTATCCCTGCATGACTTAAATCCTCCATATAATGCATCGCACGTAAGTTTCACATTCTATCGATCAAACTAATAACATACGTATGCCTTAATAATGTTGAAATAATAACTTTATTCCTCAATAATTACTATTAACAATCGTTGCCATAGGAAATATTTAAAGAATAAAGTTTCCATACTTGAAGAAACTAGGCTTAAATGTTATATTTTTGTATTTATTCGCTATGCGCAGCTGCTGGTTGGGGAGGCGGCGAACGATCATGCGCGCCAGTGGCGAAGTTTCGAACTTTAGCGATCACTTCTTATAATTGTAATATCTTTGTTGGGAGCCGGCAGATGTTGTATTATTAGTGTAAAAAGTGGTGTATGCTTAAGACCACACGACAAAGGTGAGACTTCCACAGGTAATTTTTGTGTTCTATATTTTAAAAATCCCTTGCCGCAGATTTACTTCGAAATATCCCATAAAATGGCAGAAACAACTGCTTACCGCTTGAAAAAATGACGGAATTATCTTATACACCATCTATACGCATCGATATGCTAAAAGTAAAATTTTCCCTTGACATCTGCCATAAAATCCACCAGAAACTGCCTTTAATCGCCATAGTTATAACTAGTGCGGAAAGTGATAATTTTCCGCACGCGACTGCAGTTTACGCGAAGCGAAGTTCGGTAAGCAGTCGAGTGCGGAAAAGACACTTTCCGCATGTGTTAGGTACAATATTTTTTCTATAACGGTTTTACCTTGGTGCTACACACTCACAAAAACACTCAATCAAAATCCGAAAAAAAAATTAAACAAAATACTTATTTACATTAAAAACCAAAAAGCTATCCTGGCGGAAGTAAAAAAACCGGTATAATTTTGTTGTTACACTTGACATATTTTTTTATAGAAATAGTAGTCGTATGTCTATTGGTTTCTAGGATATTAAAAAATATATTAAAAACAACTTTTGAAGTATTCATTCATTTATATTTTATTTGCATTTTTTCTCTGAAATGATGGAAAGTGATGAAGAAAACTACGCAACTCCCGAATCTATCCTAGCGGAAGCAAAAACAGCCAGCTTGGAATTACTGCCGGAAAAATCCCGAGCAAGATACGAGAAGGAATTTAATGTGTTCAACCAGTGGCGTGAAAAAAGAAATGTCAGAGGGTTTAAAGAAGAAGTCCTTTTAGCCTATTTTTCAGAAGCCAGTACAACTTGTAAGCCAGCGACTCTTTGGTCAAGATATTCTATGTTGAAGATGGTAATTAGAATACGAAAAAATATTGACATTGGAAGATTTCCAAAACTGTCAGCTTACTTGAAACGTCAGAATGTTGGTTTTCGGCCCAAAAAGTCAAAAATATTCAGCAAAACTTATATTTCCAAGTTTATTAATGAAGCACCCGATCATATTTATCTTTTAATGAAAATGGTCACTATATTTGGATTGGCTGGAGCGTGTCGTCGTGAAAAATTGACGTATTTATCAACAGATAAGGGCAACTTATTAGTAATCAAAATTTCCAACTCGAAAACTTATTCAAGTCGAACCTTTGTTATATCTAATGACTTAAAAAATGGCATGTATCTAGACTATTACAAAAGATATTATCAATTACGTCCTTCAACCATACAGAAGATTTTTTGTTAAATATAATCATGGCAAATGCACTACGCAATGTGTTGGTATTAATATGATTGGCACGATACCTTCGGAGATTGCTGTGTTCTTGCGTCTACCTAATCCTGAAGAATATACAGGACACAGCTTCAGGCGATCCTCAACGAAGATGCTTGCCGATTCAGGCGCGAATATTACAAGAATAAAAAGGCACGCGGGCTGGAAATCCAGTAGCGGAGCAGAAAGGTACATAGAGGAATCGATTGAAAACAAAAAACACACATCAAATAAAAGGTTGGCATTATCAGAAGCAAGCAGCTCCATGCAAAATACCAATACCGTTAATAATGCTGAAGAATCTCATTCAAGTTCATTAATGGGAGATGGGAGATACTAATAATGAAAGAACATGCCTTAGTTCGCAGTCAACGTGGGATCTTTTTGCATCGGCAATAAGTTTACAAAATGCAAACCATTGTATTTTCAATATAAATGTAAATAATAAGTAATTTTGTACATTAAAATCACGTTATTTGTTATTGTTTATGTTTCATTAAAAAATGCAAATAAAATGTAAATGAGTGAAGACTTAAAATTTTTTTTCGCACGAAAATACTTTCCATACTGTTGAGCGTGCGGAAAGTATTTGCGTGCGGAAGAGTGCACCTTTCCGCGCAGTCATGCATGCGGAAAGTGTGTACTCTCCGCACGCTTGTAGAAAAAAAATCACATTTTCGATCTGCGATTTAAGACAATTAAATGTACTACATATTTTAAACTAAACGCCAAAATACCAGAATATTGGAAGAAGTTTTTCTTCATATTTCCCATAATGCATCAAAGCCATATATTCAGACTAGTAAAATTGCCGAAATATATTTTGATATTTATTGCATGTCTCAATTAACCTCGATTTTCTCGTATTTCTCAATCTCGAACAGAAAGATCTTTTTTATAGCAGAGATCACCAGGTTTACGAATTTGGAAATGATTTCTTATAAAAATAGCTACACGTTGGCTGGTACACACGTGTAAATTAGATTTTTCAGACTGAAAATCAAACAAATCATCAATTCGGCATTTTCAATCGGTTCGATGCGATTTTTTTGGGACTTTAATATACAAAATCTTGGTTGCTCCAGATCCCGGTTTCTTTAAAATATTAATCGGTGTTGTGTCAAAACTCAAAAGGGCGAAACGTTTAAATTCAACTAGCTCACTCTGTATAAGAGGCATCAACATTTCCAAAGTGTCCTTTAATACAGTTTCTGGCGTAGACTCTCGACAATTAATCGGTTTTCTAAAAAAATACTTTTCGAGAGAGAAAAAAAATAACTACAATTCGATGTTTTTTTTACATTTTCCTTAAAAAGTTAATTTTCCGGATAGTACGGCGGTTAGTCAAACTAACCTTGCATTTTTGAGTAGAGCATTGAGATTTGGCAGAGTGGTAGTGTATACCCATACCTCACTTTTAAGAAGTGGAACCAAGTTTGCAACCATGGGAGAGCAGCGGTATGGCGGGTTGCATACCTGCCAGGGACAATTTTGAGAAAATCGCTAAACGAGCACACCCGACCTTTTCTATGGATGAGTATCCCTCACAAATATTACAGGAGATGTTCTGAAACGTAACAGGAGTATGTACCAGCCGCGTGGTGGCAGATTGCCTACCCTCTAGGTGCAGAACTAATGCAATCGATTTTGAAGTGTTAAGCTAGGAATTTTTGTGAGTGACTCCATTTCCATAGACAAAATATAAATACATCGGGTCCCAATGGACCCATACACGTTTTTAAATCGGTATGCTTATAAATATAATATCAAAATAGTTAACTTTAGGTTACCTCAGTTGTAAGGTGGATAGAAATCTAGAAGATTAAGATAATCGATATTTATTAACAACATCATTTAAAGCGTTTAGCATTAATTCCATATCGTTATGAATGGATATTAATTGTACTCGACGTACTCACGGAATGTAATAATGCTAAATCTATTACATCACAAATTTAAGTCATAAATATCAGACTTTGGCACTTTTTTTGGTATTAATCACGGTTCTTAAGGCATGGGCAACAACAAAACTCATAGCAAAGGACTTTAGATTTAGCGCAGTTGCATTTCCCAGCGCATTTATTTTTATATTATTTACATCACACCAGCGTTTCTTTACAAGCCTCTTGTGTTGTAGGCTTAGTTCTGTAGAGCAGCCTCCATCGTTCCGGGCTGGCCTTCCAGCCGCACACTAATGGTGAGGGCTGGTTCCGTACTGGGGAGATCGCTTGTCTGGCGTTCTGCTGGTCGTAAGAAACCCTCAGAATTAAGCAGCATTTCCTTAAAGTCGCTGGAGTTTACAAAGCCGTTACTCGCTCTCTCTTAAGTAGTTTGTCCGCATGACTGCGAGCAAGATCAGCCAACAGAAATACAAGTGCATCTTCACTGCATTACTTTTCAGTTTTATCTACTCGATCACTTGTTCAAGTGCAACGTCACGTGCTTTAGCTAACTGCTCCGATTTCTTACCTAGACTTGAGTTAGTTTTTAAGTATCGCACATACTTTGTCCGACAGTTGTTGTGGTACCATACGCCGAGCTCACCCTGCCAACCCCGGAGTGCGACTAAAATTTTACGGTCTAGTTTCTTGATTGCAGCAGCTTCTATCGCATTTCTAGTTTCTATGGAAGTCAATCTATGAGTTAGATTGACTCTTGGCCCGTGCTTACCATAGAAAATGCACTCTATCTTGTCATTAGCTGATTTCACCTCTTCGAGACTTCCCTATGTAGCTAACCTGACGGATGGCTCGATATTTTCTTGACAACTAATCTACATATTTCTCCAAGTTCTAGTGAACTTGGTTGAATCGCAAGGTACGAAGCAGCTCTTGTCACATTTTGGATTATTGGTTCTTAAATTATGCTCAATGCGAAGGCCCGCATCTAACGCATCCACGTTGGCATTACGGAGAATATGCCCTATATAGTCTCTGGTAAGCTTTTAGATTCCTAAACAGGGTAGCGATTCCTGGATCTATCTTTGCTGGCTTGTCTAGTGATGTAATCTCCTTACTAAGATTTCTAATAACGTCTCTACTTCGCTTTTTATTCTGCTGCTCTTCATCAAAGATATTTAAATTAATGCATGATTTATGATACTAAATCTGTCAAAAATCCAAGAAAATATAACTTGCATAAAAACCTTTGTCAGTTTCCGATCGAATCGATCAATACTCACCGATCTGTTAACCGAAATTCACCCTTTCCACTCTAATAATCTAGTAACTGATTATCTAGAACGACCCACTTGCAAACATGGTCTCTAGAAGGATCCAATTACAGCAAGCGTTTACCCCACTCAATACATACGCTCAGCGATCGCGACACTGACCTCATTCATCCCTTAACAAAATTCAGTCTTTAAGTTACCTTCAAGAGACTCGCTGTGTTCTCGAGGCTATCGTCCCTCAACTTACGTTCGGCTAAGGCCAATTTCTCAGTATTTACCATTTCGGCTCTGCCAGTTCTAATTACGTTCAGCTTAATGCTAATTTTTCGGTATATTTACCATTTCGGATCAGCCATTCCTATTTACCCTCGGCTTAGAGCCAATTTCTTGTTCTTAAGTCCTTCGGCTTAGACAATTCAATATTATATATCTCCTGTTCCATGAACACAATTCATGTGAGATTAATTCTCCAATAAAGCCAAGATTTTCCTTGCAACAATTAGAACTTATTTTTCACACAACTGTGTAAATTGTTCCTGTTTAGTATATATAGAAAGAACATGTACAATGTCTTGTCCTAGTATGTACTTTTAATCACATATTTTTGGAGTAATAAATTAAATAGGTAAAAGCGAATTTTAGCCTATTATTATATCTTCGACAAAAAAAAAGTAAATTTGGGAAAAGCAGTTCCATTAATTCTAATTGGATTGCGAATCGAACCCTCGCAAATCTAATACTTATCCTAAACTAAACTTAAACTAAACTAAACTTAATTGAAAACATTGTTATAATAATTGATTCTAAACGCTAAGGCACAACCCGCCCTCGAAACAACAACAAACAAGGTTAGAAAAGTCAAAGTGGCATTCGAGACGTCAGTCATTGTCAGTTCTGTTGACATTAAAAAATAATTGTTGGAGTTTTATTAAGGACCCAAGCTTACAATAGTTCAGCTTAGCTCTACAAAATCGATTTTATTAGTTTCTGCGCCTAGAGGGTAAGCAACCTGCCACCAGGCGGCTGGTACATGGTTCAGTTACGTTCCAGAACACCTACCGTGATATTTGTGAGTGATATTCACCCATAGAAATGGTCGGGTGTGCTCGTTTAGCGATGTTCCCAAATTTGCCTTTGGCAGGTATGCAGCCCGCCATAGCGCTGCTCTCCCGTGGTTGCAAACTTGGTTCCACTTCTTAAAAGTGAGGTATGGGCATGTTCTACCACTGTGCCAAATCTCAATGCTTTACTCAAAAATGCAAGGTTGGTCCCAATATCGCTGACTAACCGCCGTATTACATTTCCGAAACCGAGAAGCATATAAAGAGGTTTTCTCCTATAAATTCCCTATCGAGCGATCGTCTCAGTTTTCCGATCCTCACAACTTTTTTGGCGCTATAGAACAACCCACAGTGACCCTTATCGTATTTGGTGGCAAGCCAAGAACCATTATAACTCGAGTTGTGGCAATTTCGTCAATAACATACTTATTGTACTTATCTTTGTTTATTAAAACTTCCTGTTTGACTAATTGCGTTTAACATTGTCATCATAAAATAATATATTTCGCTGAGTTAACCAAGACTTCTTTACGCCATCCCATCCACTTTTTTGGAATGGTAACTTGCATGATTCATGACAATTATTGAGATTGGTGGGTGGTGAGAACAAATCTATCATCTGCGTCAACCATTCTTTGCTGCTGTTTTTTAAATTCGATTTTCAGTAGACTGCTATGTATTAATGAAACCATGGATACTCCCTATGTGTGTTATAATAATTATTCGGCGTGCTTTTACAGATGGTGGACGAAGACCAGTTGACATTGACCAACATTCCATAAGAGCTTGTTTCGAACTCAAAAAGTTTTTGTCCTGACAAAACTTATTTACGGTATAATACTATATACAATACAATACAATATAAATGCGTTGAGAATGCTCATATCTTAATTTTCTCAGGTAATCTCTTCGCCACCGTATGAATCTGGAAGTGGTACAAGGGTGGCCTCGAAAGGCCCCATTGAATCCCCTGTGCGTCCCCCCTAGGTCAACCAATCCATCTAAGCCATCGCCCAGCCTAGTGTCGTAGAAAAGGAGCGATGTTGCCTCAGGAGGTTGTTCCTAGAAAAGCCATGGTTTCCCTTAGTTCCGAAACATCAGCGTCGCAATCGCAGAGCAGATGCTCTACTGTTTTGCCATCTGCATAGCCTCTGCATAGAGGTGTCTCGCACAATCTCATTATGTAAAGATATTTCCTTAGCTAGTCCAGTCAGAATCTCCACCATGAGTCATGCCCAAGTATGCCTTTGCGACAGACTCATTTATTAGCTTCCTGGCAAGTCGACAATTAGTTGTTTCGTCCCATCTTGCCCTAAAGTCTTCATGGGTGATCTTTTTATCACATGTATCCACGTCGCGATAGGTAAGTTTGAAGGGCCAGCTCCCATAATGTTTCAGCCGGCTGCCTTTCTTGCCAATTTGTCCGCTAATTTGTTACTTTCGCACTGTGCATGTTTAACCCAGCAAACAGAAATTCTGTTTTTGCGGCCGGCACCATTCAGTGAATTGTGGCATTCTAGTACTGACCTAGCTGTAAGTTTATAACTTTTCAGGGCCAGTAGTGTTTGTCTACTGACCTTGTAGATTTTAATGTTCCTGTCCTTTCAATTAACAAAGAGTTTTTTCGAAATTTTTTTCAATGAAAATTGATGGATTTCAATACGTCCCGTAATTTGGAACATCTTGTCAGCTCCAGTTTTATTTATTCTGCTTTTGGTTGGCTTTGGCGCAGTAACTGCTTCTGCCTTTTCTTCCTTCAAAATTCGATAGATAGTTGTTTTTCCAATTCCGGTCATTATTAAGGTTGTCATCACTTTTAATATAATTAAACGCATTTTGTTCAAGCCATATTTGAACCCTCTAATTTTAAATTTTATTTTATTTTCCCAGCAGTAAAAAGCCTCGTGACAAATGCCTTAATTCTTTGTTGAAATTAAAAGAACGGCAAAACGTGCCTATCATATTTTTACAAAATAGGATGTAGGCGTAATGGTTGTACTTTCCAAATGTCTCATGCCATAAAGTTATAGTCCTTTATTACCCATGGGAAAAAACCGCCGGTCAAGGGTTTGTCTGCACACCGATTGACCAAGACTTTTGGTATTCAGTACTCTTCAGTCTCTTTGGGTTCTCTAACCGCTATAAGAAAAATCCTCTCTTTTAATCTCGCCACATAACGTCTCACAGTTGTACTCCATTCCATTTATGTTTAAAATTAAGTACTTCTAGTATTAGTGTTGACCCGTCAAATTTATATATACGTGTTACTGGTTAATAAAGTTATATAATTGTTTTAACCAATCGGATTTTATTCCAAAAGAGACCAGTGGACCTCTAGAAAACGAAAAAAAAAGTTTTTCTACGGTGGTTTACGTATGTGTTAAACCGTACCGAATCACATTTCTAATTATAAGCTTTTCATTTAAGGTTAAAGCCGCTATTTTTTGACGTGGAAAACATCTTTATTCTGAACTAATCCACGACGTGTTACGTGAAAATAAATTGACGGTATACCTACGATATGACTTATCATCCAAACCACAGGCTTTTGGTTCATTTCCCAGTGGGTGGGCCTTATCTCTTTTATTATTTCGCCTTACAAACGGATGAAATTATGCTTATTTAAAAATATAGGCCACCAAAAAGAAATACTTATTGGAAATGTCTACTGATGCTTTTTAAATATTTTCTGAATCGAAGAAAAGTGTGATTTGGATGATATTGTTTTTCATTGTATGAGTTTGTTAATGTTTTAAGGTGTTTTAAATGCTGGGAGTATGGCCATATGGCAAATGAATGTAGACAGGAGCAATCTACATGTCTACGATGGGCTGCCAGTTATAAAGGGCAGGAGTGCACAAGCCAAAATAAATGTTGTAGTAATTGTAAATGTATGCGTAATATTTTAAAGGTAAGCATTGCAAATTTTATACATGCCCTCTTTGATCGAAATTGCAATTCTTACAGAAGTCAACTGGAATAGGTGAAATTTAAAATCAAATGTAAATAGCAGCCACAGTATTTCCAGGAAATTTGTTTTTGATGATTTGCAATAACAATTGGTATTAGATAAAGATCCCCTTATATTATGTATTAATGAAATTCATATTGCAGATAACTTTCAGAATATAGAACCATCAATTGAAGGCTATACTCATTATGTAGCCTATACTCAAAATTATCATCAGGAGGAGTTATAATGTATGTAATAAATCATGGGCATTTTTGATTTTATGTTTGAAATTAAAGCTCAGATCAACAAATATTATTGTTGGACCCCTGTATAGACCGCCCAACCAATTTTTTAAATTCTTTGAGGAAATTTTGGAGGGTGGAGCAGGCATCAGAATGTTTTTTGCGAGATTTTAACCTACATTTGGAATGACAACCCGAATAAGAATAAGTTGATAAATATTGCATCAGATGCAGGTTTTACTCAGATTGTTCTGGGTTGTATTAGAATAACAAACACATCGGCCATTCTAGTAATGCAAATAATTATTTTCTTCAAACGTCAGTAAATCCGTCATTACTCGACTGTGTAGGCGGCAGTGAAGTTTCGTTTTTCCTCCGCCGGAGCTTTACTTTTCACTTTTCCGCCGGCGGAGGTAAAAGTGTTGTCATAGCAACATAGATACAATACAAACAGACAACAAAATAAGCGTCAACAACTCAAGAGTTATTAAACTAAAATTTGTATTTATCATTCAATTTGTGACTGCATTTCTAAAAATCACTAATTTAGGAACAAATTGGTTATTATTTAATCGAACTTACTCAATAACTGCTTATCAATACGGAATTAAAATGCAATCGAAAACGCAATTTTAAAAATATAATTATTGTTGACAGTGTCCACTGACAGCTTTATGTTACATTACTATAACAACAACCTGAGCCTATTCACCGACATCGCACCGGTCTATAAGCCGCCTTGCGAACCCACTTATCTTTAATAATAATTATTATTACTATTAAAAAGAGACGTTTTTGCATTAATTTGTCGACATTTGAAGAAAAAACAGCATATTTTATTTGGAGGAAAAGT
>MU181969.1:738307-758672 GCA_016904865.1 Pissodes strobi
ATATATATATATATATATATATATGATTACTCTCATAAAGGTAGAATACAAAAACTAGATAACACTGGGACAGTTCGACGGCAAAACTCCCATAACAGTATGAAGCAGAAATTCTGTATTTTTGTGCGATTGTAAGGCGTGGCAGAAGAGCCCAGGGTAGCTACGTATTATACAGTTGAAAATTACTCTAAAACTTGAATTTTAAATATCACAGTCACCATACTAAGTCCTTGTGCAATATGGTAATTTCCTATATTACATGAAGATAAATCTACGATACATCTTGGCAAGAATAAATAAAATACGGAAATTATATAAATTAGCTAATATCAAACATTATCATAGCAGATAAAGTTCGATAAAAAAAATGAATAATACTTGGAATCAGTGCAACGCAGCAAATCCTCGAGTGTTATCTGTTGATTAGAGTATTCTCCAGTGGCGTAGCGTGGCAGTTTGGTTGTGATGCATAACTCTTCCCGTCCGACATAGACCTTAGGTGGGAAAGGTTGATTAGAGCTCTTGCATTTACAAATCTTTCCTTTACCTCCATATAGATATGGATAAGGATTTCAGGCTATGTAGTAGCATGTTACTATCAAGAAGACAATTATAGTAACTACGAAGTATATAAGAACATGAATCTAAATAGATATTGGTTTATCTTTTAATAATGCTGGAACTTCTAAAATGATCGCTTTATGTTGTTCATTTAATTTTTTTGTTAAATGTTCGATTTCTTCTAAATCTGACAGCAGTGCTAGGTTTAATTGTGCAGCTGAATTATTACAGCAGGCGAATTGTGCTCCATTTTCAGCGGAGTCGTGCCAATTACGCAATTCATGATGTTTTTCAACAGAACGGTTTTCGATGGAAAAACGTACTTTCCAGTGGTGAAAAGGATGTTGTGTAGGGTAACTTGGCTGGCGATTACTTGGTCCTAATTGATCGGAAGTGGAAAAGTGATAAAATTGTCGCTAACGCAATTAAAAAATCGAATTTAATATTGATAAAACTATGGAAACATTAAGTTGAAATAAGACGAAGAAGATTTTGGGTCAGAGACATTTTCTTCGCAGAGCAAAAAGAAATATTTAAATTTTTCCCGCATGTGAGAAACGTGAGATTGACGAAACAAAGGACAAACACAATCAAAGGATCAGGAATAAACTTTTGCAATGCCCCAGTGGCTCCAGGCATTTCTGGTCGGTAGCAAAGGCAGTTAAAGAACTGCGCCATCGAACTAACACCTATTTTTTTCAGACTTTTCTCTGTCTTACCGAAAAGGGATTTAACCATCTTCTTGGAAAGTAGCTCTAATGCGACCTGTTCCAAAAAAATGCAAGAAAACTACGCCCTCAAACTATCACCCAATTGCCTTGTTTCCAACAATCTCCAAAGTCATGGAACGTGCAGTCAGTCAGCAACTATTCAAGTACCTCGAGAACAACAGTATAATTAGCGATAACCAATACGGCTTTCGCAAAGAGAGATCGACAGGATTGGTCTATGTCACTCATACGGAGTAGGGCAATTGAGAACTACTCTCGAGCGATTGCGTTGGATATTTCGAAGGCATTCGACAGAGTTTGGCATGACGGATCGCTCAACAAACTGCCGTCCGACGAACTGCCAGCCTCTCTGTGGCTGGCTTCCCAATTTCCTTAAGAACCGATCTCTGCACGTTGCAGTTGATGGACACATTTACCATTAACGCGAGCGTGCCTCAGGGCGCAATACTTTCACCAACTTTGTTCCTCATCTATATTAAGCACCTGCTAACCGCAACCGTTTACAGTTTTGCAGATGACAGTACCCTTATTTTTCAATTTAGATCAGAAAAACCTTTACCAGCGACTGAGACATATCACCGCAGACAGGAACAGATTACAGCAATTAACCAAGATCTGGAGAGGGTTCGAACTTAGGGTGACACAAATTTGGTCCAGTTCAATGCAGCAGAAACCCAAGCGGCCACGTTTACCAAGAAAACCAATACGGCGGGCCCTGAAATCATTATGGCAGGATCGACCATTTCTCCTTCATTCTCGTCAATCGCACTACTGGGTGGCTCGGTCAACAGCAATATGTCCTATGGCATGACCACGTTGGTAACTTGCAACAAAACTCTGTACACATCGCAGCAGCTGCTAAGCCCAAATAAGACCGTGCTTAGAATATTGCTCACAACATCTGGGGTGCCGCACCGAAGCACACCCTAACGTCTCGTCGGCGACACGGAGTTGACCCGGGATCTGGATAGTCTGGAACACCGCAAATATGTGGCCGAGATATCCCTGTTTTACAGATATTTTCGCGGCAGATCTTCCCTGGATCTGGCCCGCCTCATCCCGTCCCCATCAGCAACGCCTGTCAGACAGTCACGACAGACGGCAAGAGCGCATCCGTTCGTTGTACAACTGGAAACACCTAGAACATCGCTTTACAAGGACTCCTTTGTCTGGCGCACTGCATCGCTGTGGAACTCACTCCCAGGACATCTGTTTCCACCAAATTACAACCTGCAACTATTCAAGGACCGTCCGCACTCACACCGCTCGTCGAGTGCCATAGAATCTCCCTTTAGGGTATGTGTCATAGAAAAAAAGTATCCACAAACACACAGAGTGAATCATTACTTATTGTTGTTCCAGAAATATAAAAACAAAATGAGAATCAATTAGTGCTAAAATACGTTTGGAACTGAATTTAAGATACACGTCAGGTGATAGCATGGATTCATGATATCACTATTGTGCTTGCTCCGTGTTGGAAAATCAATGTAAATACCATGTCAAAAATCATTGCCACAAGCTGCAGGATTCAAGAACTAAACTACAAGCCACGAACCAAAACTGCTCAAATTTAATCTCAAAACGCCGAAATGTTTAATAAAAAGAAGAACGAACTTTTCGCGTATCGGCAGCGGAACGTCAATTTTTTTTTTAATGGCAGAGGCCACTCAGCTTGTAGTATTTGGTTACGCTTTTACGCCCGTAATGTCAAGTTACGCTCATGAGAACTCGCCCTAACCACAATCACCTTTACAGTCGGCTGTGGCCTAACTTATCGCCAAGTCAACAGGAAATCCTTGTAGATGTATGTAGTAAGTACTAATGTTTCGTATAATTAGTTTTTACATTTTTGTCATTATTATATACTGATATTGTCATGTACTAGTATATTAATTAACATATTGCTGTATATTTTACATAAATTATTTTGCTACTTTATCCATGACATGAATCATAATACCATGTTAAATATTTTAACTGCGATTAATATGTAAATAATGACCATTGCGTGGCTAAGTCCCTAATTGCTAGAAAGTAGTAATTATCTTGTTTTAATCTATGAGTACAAACCGTCCTTTGGGGTCTTGAAAGCTATTAATTTCAAGCAGGGTTGCCATCTCAGAATTTCCAAAACTAAAACCTGAATGTCAAAATCCCCGGACATTTTGCTTGAAGCACACCGTGACGCACGTAGTTAGGTTATATAAGAGTAAACATTGCGAAATTTTTGTCCAATTAACTTTTTATCATTTTAATCTTGATTTTCACGTAAAAAAGTGCAAAGTGCATGTATCTTCATCCACTGGTCCTGTAAAGCTGATGCAATTGGAGTTTCCTTTGTAACCTTCGGAACCTGTAAGCCTGTTTCAACAGCATTGCCTAACCTAAAACCATGAGATGCATCGCATGTAAAAACGAGGAAAAGGAAGTGAGTGTGCTCATGCTCATCTCATGTGATGGTTGTGCCAGAAGTCTCCACAAGGATGTTTCATGCTCACGATTGACTCCTACCGAGATAAGAGTAATGGAACTGAAGAACAAACGAGTCCTGAAGTTTGTCTGTCCGGATTGCTCCTCGGCCTGTTGGCATCTACCCGCATAGGCAGAAAAAACAAAAATGGATTCAGAACTCTCAAGGTTATTCTCTCGAACCAAAATGAGGTAAACTCCATTGCAAGACAACGTAGCGACAGAGGGAACTCGAGAAAGAAAAGCGGGCTGAATTGCAGGATCGATTTTCTAGGGGTGAATCTAATCTATACCTGAGATTCGATAGGGGAATTCCTGTAATCATACAAAAAAACTCCAACCAGCCCATGCGAACAGTCCAAAATATTCTATATACTACCAAAATGTTCGTGGCCTACGTACTAAGCTGACCACCCTCTTCACTTCGGTCACCTTATGTGTACATAAAATACTTGTTTTTACTGAGACTTGGCTGTGTGTAGGTATTCATGATGCCGAACTAGGTTTGCAAGACTACAATATTTACCGAGGTGATCGTTCCGATTTTACTAGTACTGCCTCCCGAGGAGGTGGTGTACTGATAGCGGTACGTAAAAGTATTAACAGCTGTATCTGTGATTCATCAACCGACATTGAACAGTTATTCGATGTCGTTGGCACTGGAGTTAACAGGCTGCTCATTGGAGTCGTTTATATTCCACCCAGGTCAAACTGTGATAAATATATTAGTTTCTGTGATAACGTAGACAGACTATCTGAGACTTATCGAAGTAGTGAATTGTGTCTCCTAGGTGACTTTAACCTGCCAAATGATGTATGGGAAACTCCTGATAACTATGGTTCTGACGCTATGTCCGGTCCTCTTGCGCAGGCTCAGGAGTCGGAATCCATTGAACCTCTTACCAACATGTGTGCCTACCAAAATATGTTTCAAGTAAACAATGTTGTTAATTCCCGTGCTTCGATCCTGGACTTGGTCTTCTCGGGAAGTGTCATGACTACTGCTGCTGCGATAATTGCAGCAGAATCCATCATACTTCCTGATGCTTTTCACCCTCAATTACTGATTGAGGTGTATGACTCGGCCAGTCACCGGAATCTTGTTACCCCTCAGCCCTGCAACTAGGTAACTCTTGCATCTGAGCACAAACAGTCTACACCTCGATATAAACGACCTTTCTTTACTAGGGAATATTTATTGTGAAAATAACCCACGTCCTACATATTAAAGAAGTATGCTGATTCTGGTAACCGGTTTATTATGGCATCATATCATAAAATATCCAACAAAAACAAGTTGAAACTAGTTTAGCCGTAAGCGTTCACGTCAATGACCTGAACTGCACCTGCATAAGCCGGGAAGAACATACGGTTGTTCTCGGTTCTCGGGCATAAGTGCATAAAGACTATATTCGTCTGCCTCTCGGCGCACAACGCTGTTTTTCTCGTTGTACATTAAGAAAATCAACAAAATATATATTCACAGTTTATACCGATTCGGTACGGTATAAACTGTGATATATTAGTGCGTGGCACCATATTCTAACATACATTTTTGTGAAGTACTTATCCATACCTACAACATATTAAAATTTGAAGAAAATCGTATGGTTCCGAAATTCTCTCTTTGTCGGGTGCGGGGTCCTTTGTTCAGTTTGAAATTTGCCTGCCGATTTTTGATGTGGGCTATTTTTCACTGATTTAGATTAGTTTGGGTTTGTCTTAGAGAAAGTATTCATAAAGATGCAATTGAGAAATTGAAGTAGGTACCTACCTAGTACTTTTGTAGTGTGTGTTTTTCTCTAAAGATAAAATAAAGGAATATGCATATTTTTTATTTAGGTACCTAACTAAAATATTTTTTGGCCGTATATGTGTGTGTGTAGAATGATATTTATTGAAAACTAGGGGAAAAAATCGATTAGAGCCGTAGAAACTTGTTTTTTTTTTATATAACGCTAAATAATTCAAAATAACTAAATATACAGGGTGATCCCGGAGAGGCGGCTCACTCCCGAAATCCCCAAATCCTATTCGAAATCCAAATGGATTTCTCGAAACCCACCCAGTGCTATCACGTCGAAATTCTTGACCAATCGTTGCCGTCGTCGTGAGTATTTTATATTCTCGATGTTAAGGACTATTGCCGGTTTTTCCTTTTTTTCTTCGGATAATATAAAAAAGATTTCTTAAATTTTTGATGGTAATTATTGAAAATTCTTTAGCGAAGGTAGTAAGTCAAGAAAAATGAAAAATCAAATGAAACGGAAACCAAAGTGAAACACCACTTTAATTAAGCATGTTCCAGTATAGCTAGAGGACTGAAATTTTCAGGACATGTAGCCGGGGTAAAATAAGGAGAAAGGTGGATCATCCCAACACCCCCCTCCCCCCCGTTCAGCAAGGAGAGGGGGAGAATACAAAACTAAAATAATTAATCCCGGGAGAACGGTAAGAGCTAAGGGGTCGAAATTTTTATGCGCCTCAAGGGGGCTAACTTTAACCATATGAGGGAGACCAGGGCTCTATTTTAAGGGGGGATTTTGTGGAAAAATCTGGTTTTTTGCCGATATCTCTGCAACTGAGCCTCGGATCGAAAATGTGACAAGCGATGACCACGGGATCATCAGTGGGGGATATTATACCCCCAGCCTCCCATACCCAATATTTTTCGAAAAAATGGGAATAAAATGAAAAAAACGTAAAAAATTATTCGGAAAGTTAATAAAAATATTATAAAACGAAATAAGAAAAAATATATATAAAAAATAAGTTAGAGAAACGCGGTTTTCGGTGAAAAAAAGGCGAAGAAGTTGAGCTACGAGGTCCAGGATGCCAAAAATGGAAGGAAAAAAATTATGCTTTATGAAAAAAAGCAAAAAAAAAAGTGCAGAGCTTGAAAAAAATTGAAAAAAAAGCAAAAAAAATTAGAAAAAGTCGAAACCGGGGCCAAAACTTGAGAAAACCTTAAAAAAATAAAAACTAATTTCCTAATATCCCTTTCAGAAGTTTCACTTCAGTTGTGTCTTTATAAAGGTGAGGCAAATAATTTTGTATACCCTCTATTTGTGGGTCGTAGAACACGAGTCCAAAGTTTTTTTTGTCGGTCTTTCCGGAAAAATACAATTCCCATTTTCTGTAACTATCGCCCATCTTGACGAAATTTGGCATCATGGTAGATTTTGGGATGCTCATCACAAAGCTGAAGTCAATTCGATCTCGATATATTCATCCTCAAATTTGAAAATAGTTTTTCTCCGATTTTCTCTTTTTTTAATTTTTTTTTAAGCACTAAGAATCATTTATACGTATAGAATAAAGTGATTCAGATGTGTTGGTTTCAATTAAAAGAAGGTAAAACTGTGACAAAACGATTTTGAACTTTGAGGATGAATATCTCGAGATCGAAACATCGGCATCGCCCAATCGAATTGACTTCAGATTTGTGATGAACGTTCCAAGAATAATATTAAGTAATCTTGAAAATATTGTTTTGAACTCTGACGATGAATATCTTGAAAATAAAATGTCGCCCGATCGAATTGATTTCAGATTCTGATATTATGTATTTTTGAAACTTGTTAGGTTTTATTGATTTTTTTCAAGAGTCGTTAGTTTTTTCCTTAAGAATATCACTGCTTTTATGGTTTCGGATAAAAAAGTAATTTCGGTATTATACCGAGTGTTATAAAGATGTTATTTTTTTTTCGAAAATTCAAAGCACCCTGTAGGGTATACTGGCCATTGCAAATTATTGCAATTATAGCCAAATTGTAGCCGCTTGCTTCCCTTACATTTCTTTTTCTTATTCATTTGTTTATCTCTGTTACTTCATTAAATATACAAGTTTTAGATCATGTGATTTAATACCCTACATGTTTTTGTCACGTAGTCACTAAACTACTAAAATGAATACCGATATTACACTTTTGTTATCTTCGATATCTTAATTATTGAAAGCGATTCGAGTTGTCTTAGAAAAAATGTACCTAATGAACACTTGAAATAACAACAATCCTAAAGGAACGAATTGCGTTAATTACCGCAACAACAGTAAATAACAAAATCAACACATAAAAATAAAGTAAATAAAGAATCAGTATCTGGTATTTCCACCCCTGGCTCGAATGACCTCCCGACATATTTGATTCATACTTAAAATTAAGGGTCTTATTTCGTTCTGATCTAAGCCGTTCCACAATTCGACCAAACGTTCTCCCAATTCTTGTAAGTATTGTGGTTGTCGTCCTTGACTATGTAACCGCCTGCCCATAATATCCCAAACACGTTCAATGGAATTTAGATCGGGGCTACGCGCTGGCCAGTCTATGTAATTTATTCCAACTTCAGCGAGATAATTTCTTACATTAAGACCCGTGTGGGGACGCGCATTATCATGCATAAGCAAAAAATTGGGTCCTCTATAGGGTGCATAAGGCACAACCATGACGGATCCATCTCCATATAAAGTTGTGTGGAGAAAATTGCACTGACTGTATCGCTCGTGGGGTCTGCGGTAGACGCGGATACGTCTATCACAATTAAACAAACTGAACCTTGACTCATCAGTCCAAGGAATATGTTCCCAATCTGCCTCCAATCAATTAACTTGTTCATTAGCAAAATTTAATCTGGCCCTTCGATGATCTACTGTTAATGAGGGTACTCGAGCAGCAATTCTGGGTCTTAAGTTTGGTTCTTTCAGTTGTCGGCGCACAGTTTGAGCACATATGAGGGAACCACCTGCGTCTTGAAGTTGAGATCTTAAATTTCTTGCAGTTGTAAATCGTTGTCTTACAGCCCTCACTCTTAAAAAACGATCATGGGTAGGAGTCGTAACACGAGGTCTACCTTGACCTGCCCGTCTCGATTTTTCTTCTTGTTATCTGTACCCTTGAGCTACCCGCGCTATAGTTGTGTGATATACCCCCAACCTGCCAGCTATGCGGCTGTAACTCCACCCTTCACCATGTAATGTAACGGCCTCAACACACTCATCACGAGATAAATTTCTGGACTGCCGTTCCATTATCCGCGAATTATTATATTACTGATATCGTTGTCATTTCTGAAGTTTCGATTTCCATAGCCTGCTGGCAATGTTCTCTTTTCCGATAAAAAAAAATGTATCAAAACACGTGGTATTTCAAAACAGTGTATATAATCAAAGAAAATGTTGTCGTAGTAACATTTTCTTTGATATAATGAAGTAACAGAGATAAACCAATGAATGTAGGTAATTGCAATAACTTGCAATGGCCAGTATACCCTACAGGGTGAGCCGAATTTTCGGGAAAAAACATAACATCTTTATAACACCGAAATTAATTTTTTAACCGAAACCATAAAGGCAGTGATATTCTTAAGGAAAAACCTACGATACTTGAAAAAATCAATACAATCTAACTACAAGTTTCAAAAATACATAATATCAAAATTGAGAAGAAATTTTGGTTGTGCGTTAAATAAGTTGCGTAGTGTATTATAGGAAGTTTCAAGAAGCGTCAATTTTACAAAGGAGAAAAAGAACTGTGAATGATTCGGTTTGGGAGTTGGGATCGAGGGTTTCTCTGCTGTACTCTTTCCCCTCGTGAATTCCAGGCTGAGTCCGGCACGCTTTTCTTTAGTAAGTTGGGCGTATTGGGAGTCTGTGGTTTCATTTGGATGACGCACCTTTCCCTCAAGTTTCCCTAATAGTGTTCCGTTGAAACGCATAATGAGTAGGTAAAGTTGTGCGGGATGTGATAGTAACACGGCGTAGGTATTGGTCCTCTTTTTAATCCATTTCTTTTTAATCTGGTTTGGCGATCATTGGCAAAATAAAGGCAAACCACAATTTAACTTGTCTGATTCAACTATGTTGAATAGACCCGGGTACGTTATACTACAGTATGATCAGGTTACATTTTGCCAACTGATTCTAGATAGAATAAATATAAACAAGTTTTTGTTTAAACAGTTTTATGAACTGGCAAATCTACCTTTTCAGCGAGTGGTCTGTTTAACCGAGAAAATATCAGACAATGGGCCAGACGGAATCCACATTCTTATAGGGAATTTAAGTTCCAAGGGCGACCAATCCGTGAAGGCGTGGTGTGGTGTCCTGGGCGATCGAGTTATTGGTCCGTATTTTTTTGATGCTGATTTAAGTGGAGCCCGCTATTTTGATTCCTTGGCAAACGATTTAGAAGAATATATATTTAGACAATTTGCCTTTAAAGATGTTACAAAATATCATTTTTCGACAAGATGGGGCACCCCTTCGCAATGTTCGTGATGTGCTTAATTACCGATATGAAAGGTTTCCTAAATGGATCAGACGAAATACGTAAATTAAATGGCCTGCAAGCAGCCCCGATTTGACACCTATGGGGGCGTTTCTTTGGGGTTATATTAAAAACCGTGTACACAAGCACCAAATTCAAAACATCAATCATCCTAAAGATTTGATATGGAATAAAATAAATAATTTAAATGAAAATAACTCATAGAACATTCGAAGAACCTATACAATGTGTTGAAGAAAATGGAGGTCCAGTAGAGCATCTTGATATTTAATTACCCATCGAAATAATTGTTTTTATTTATCGTTAGATTTTTTGATTTGACGGTTGTTTAGTAAAATATTTGATTAATATGATATTTTATTAATAAATAACGTTTCAAATGCGAATATTTCAGAAACGGTTGAATTGCGGTATATGGTATGTTATATGAATTAAACTTAGAATTTTACGAGGAATCAAAAAATAAATTCACATATAGGGTGATCCATTCAAAAAAAATTAACTTTTGTTTATCCCTGTATACTGGACATTTCTTCATTTTTTTTTTATACGTAGAAAAAAAATTATTTTCAGTGCCTATACATAACCATACTTTTAATTTTTTTGGAACACTTAAAATAAAAAAGTTAAAGGGGGGGGGACATTATAGGGGATCACTCGGTACTTTTACTGAAGCGTACCGATGTGATACGATCAGTGAGCAATAATAATTGCCAGCCGATGTTACGTTTGCTTGCTACGAAATACGATTCATTTGACCCCCTACTGTTAGTTATTGCATCATCTTGTACAACATTTGTTCGACTTCTTAATTTTTGTACTTTCAGTTTGAACAGAAATAAATAACTTCCATCATGTGTTCGCCAGTAAACAGACCCTTCCTTGTTCTTAGTAAGTGAAACCGTCATCATGTTAGGGTACCGACCTAGAACGATAGTAGTTAATTTTAGAATACAGGGGTAATTATAAAAGTACTTATCAGGCAAACTAGTTTCTGTTGGCCTGCTAATGCAGATTTCAATCCTTGCGTTTTTCTCATCGTAGATTAGGGAAACAACAAAATATAATATATAAGTTTGTTTTCGAGAAGCTGTAGTTTCTAGTTTAAAGTAAAATTTTCCCGTCATAGTAATAATCTTTAACAATAAGCAAGTTACCGTTACATAAAGGCTGATTTTCACATAACGATCGTGCACCGACTATGCACCTACCGTGTCGTTTTTACTTTACATCAAAAAATTTTATGTTTCATATGAAACGCACTGAAGCCCATATTTACATTTACACATATAGGACTGCTACGACCGTGTTGCGGACGTGCAGGTTCCAGTCGCAATGAAGCATATTTGCGACGGTCGGAGGACGATCGTAACACAGCACGGTTCGTATGTGAAAATCACCTCGACACTTATCCCGAAAAGTCTATTTCTGTCATATGTGCTCAGTTTGTAGTGTAGTACGAAATTGGTCAAATGGGTGAAACTATTAACGAAGAAAGTTTAATATTACTCGACCAAGAACACAGCAGTTTTTATATAACTTACCACATAGAGATTACGAATATTTTTTACGAGCCTTTCTCATTATACTCGTTTTTTTTTCAAAATCTCAACGCACGTTGCTATTATTATTAAATCGCCATTGGAAGAATTCATGCTGTTCGTTCGTATGGTTACAACTGCAGAATGGCATTGATTTTAACGTTGCAGAAAAATTAAATGCAGAGTTCTTTCAAATGCTGCAAAAACAAAGACTTTGTCAACTTTTGCTGTGCGGAGTGCCTAGCAATCAATATTCCATCCAAGTTGCATGGGAAGATGTCCCGATGTAGACAAGCAGGTGGAGATTACGTTATTTACTGCTCAACCAAATGGCGGAGAAAGGGGCAGGACGTTATTGAGGAAAAAGGGAAGCGTTCTAAAACTATTAAAGATCTGGAAAAGGAACTTAAAGACAAGGACAGATTCATCGAAAGGTTGCGCCGTAACAGTGCTAATTTTGATAGCCTTGTACAGGAGGCAGGAAGAAAATTTGCGTCAGATTTGGATAGGCAGAGAAAAAGGATTGAGACTTTGCAATTTGCAATCAAAGTCCTAAAAAATAAAGAAGCACAATGGGCAGATAATGTCATGTCATCTTGATTGAACCACCGCTAACTAGAGGTCGACCTATACTTAACCATCTTGAAGCCACTCGGTATGGGGAAATGTCATCACTTGTTGACGCCGCGAATAGTGCTATGTTTGTGCCCTGCACAGCTCCGGGACCCATCGACAAGTTATGTATGACGCTTTACCTGACTGATGTCCGTTAAACTATCAGATTTCAAATTTTTCGGAGCATCATCATCTAATCACTCAGAAATAACTGGTTTTTCTTCGCATACCACCGATTTCTCAATAACCTGCGAGACGCTCCTGTCTACTCATTCTAACACACATGTCATAAACAATGCACTCTCGCTGAAACTAAACAGTTCTGAAGAATATTCTCTCCTGTTATTAAATATTCAATCAGTGCGGAATAAAACAGCTGAACTTTCAATATTTTTTGAGCGATTTAAATAATCCCAATATTGTTTTGCTTACCGAACATTGCATTGGTTGAAGTTGGTGAATTGGTATCTGCCAAATTATACAGTAGTATCCAGCTTCTGTAGAACACGAGTGTCTCCCCCACAGACTTGCATGATCCTGGTAAATGATGTCTTTTTGGAGCGGGGTTCACTTGAGCCTTTAAATAAATTTTATTGTATCCTAAAATAAACTACGTTTGAATTCTGTATGATATTCTCCAGGCCCAAAAATGCATATGTATGTATTTATCGGTCGCCGGCTTCAGACTTTAGTGATTTCTTTTTGGGTCTGGAGAGTATCTTATATGAAATTCCCTGCTGATATCATATTGTAGTATCAGGGGACTTTAATGTAGATTATAACGAATATTTCCCTCATGTATAAAAAATCCCATTAGGGGAGTGCAATTCTCGGAAAATTACAGCGATAATTGCACTGTTGAAACCGAAAGAGCACGGCGATAATTGCATCGTACGTATCTATGGTAATTCCATTGTAAACTTACGATGCCAGCAACAATTTATAAATAACGTCAAAGTCAAGTGAATATATATATTATTAAAAATGTCGTTTTGGATTAAAAAAAAATGGTATTTTTGCATCTCTTTACTTTGTTTACAGTTACATGTACGTTTTTGTATTAAAAAAAGAATAGTAAGGTATTTTTTAAACCATGTCCTTATTCGGGAAATATTCCCCCGAATTACACTCGTGCATCAAAATAACCAAATAATTTTGCATTCGAGCGTGTTGTCTTAGAAAAACTCCATTCGGTCATTTTCATATTTTGAAAAAAGAGCCCTCCACCTTCGGTGTCGGGCTCTTTCTCCAAAATATGAAAATGAACTCGTGCAGTTTTTAGACAACACGCTGTCATGAAAAATTATCGGTAATTTTGATGCACTTGTGCAATTACTTCCGATAAGAACTGTGCTTCTACCTTGCGTTTGTGTAATCTGTTTGATTCTTAACTTGTAAATGCATGTTGACTCACCGACTCATATCACTAAATTCTCGTCCAGTACAATTGACTATATCTTCCAACCTCCCCAGCACTATGATAAACTGCACTACTAAAAATGCAGCATTGTCTGACCATGAGGTTATTGTTTGTAAGGTCTTGAATCTTGGAAGGCATGCTAGATCAGCGCCGCGCTATGGACGAATTTTTAGTGATGGGAGTTATGTGCGTTTTCGCGGTTTGAGCGCCTCTGTTGATTGGCACAATGTATTTGACCGGCCTGATCCTGTTTCTGCATGATTGCATCTGTTTGATGTTGCCTTTCCCATTGTCAGGCTCAGATCGAAGGCTGCATCTAGGAAATCTTGGCTTACTGGGGGTCTTAAAGTATCATCTAAAAATCTGCGTTCCCTTCACATTATCAGAAAGTATACTTATTGTCCGGCCTTTCATCAATACTTCAATACCTATCGCTCCACATATCGTCGACTAATCAGGTGTGCTAGGAAGTCATATTATCTGAATCGAATGAGTAATAGTTAGTAAGCCCAGAGAATGCTGGATATACGCGCTAGGAGCAACTATCAACCGGTTGCAAACCCTGAGGTTCCCCTTGATGAACTAAATACTTTCTTCTGTAATATCGCCCAGAATCTCCAACAGAATCTCAATCCATAAACTGAACTTCTTGGTTACATGTCAAATATAACTATCCAAAATTCTTTCTTTTTTCTGACCACCGACTTGATTGAACTGAAGAGAATCCTAAACTATGAAAAACAAAAATTCTTCTGGAGAGGACAAACTTTCCACGAAGATTTTCGTTAACTTGCCTGACGTAGCTTTGATGACACTTGCTGATGCAATCAATGTTTCGGGGGCGATGGGTACATTTTCAAACTGTCTAAAATCAGCCAAAGTTATCCCAATTCATAAGGATGAACCTTCAAACTTCAGACCCATTTCTTTTCTGTCCACTCTATCAAAGCTGATTGAGAAACTGGTTAAATTTCGTGTCATGTCTTATCTGAGGTTAAATAATATTCTTAGTAAAGTTCAGTTTGGCTTTCGAGAGGGTTACAATACTGATGATGCTGTGTACAATTTTCTTTATGATTTGTATGCCCAGATTAATGGTGGTGGGGTTTCCGCAGCGGTTTTTGTGACTTATCAAAGGCGTTTGCCTGTGTCAGTCATGAGATTCTGCTTCGGAAGCTTCACTGCTATGGTTTCAGAGGCGTGGCATTGTCCTGGTTTTCTTCCTACCTTAAGGGTCGTCGTCAGCGTGTCTTCGTGGGCTTTGGGTCCTCTGAATATGCGTCGGGAACCTGGGTATTGCAGTAGAGTTCTCTTTTGGGTCCCATACTAAACTTCTTCTCCGGTATGTCAATGACCTCACAAATCTTGACATTCAGGGAATATTCACTTTATTTGCCGATGACACCACAGTTCTCTGGCATAGCCCTAACAGTGAGTCCCTGCGCTTAACCTTGTTGGCGGCCTTCAGAGAATAAAGGTTTGGTTTGACGGGTTGTTGTGTTTTAGGCCCCTGTGGCGGGTGTGTCGGTTGGCAGTGACCCAATTCTGCAGCTCCCTAGCAGCAGATTCCTTGGTGTCGTCATTGATGATGAACCGAAGTTTGAGAACCATATCTGATCTGGTTAACAAAATATCAGGTGGTTGCTTTGCTGTGAGGGTGACGGCTGAAGAGCTTGACGCGGCAGTTGGTAGGTCTGTTTACTTTGCCCTTGTCGAGTCACGTCCTCGCTACGGCCGGCATCGGCATCTGTTTCTCGGGTAATGCTAGCAATTATCTTATCCAGTCACTCTTTATATTACAAAAAAGGGCTCTCAGATACATATGCAGGGCAAAAACTCGGGAATCCTGCCGCTCTCTATTTAGTCCGGAGAGAATCCTTACAGTGACTTGTATTTATATACTGGAAATTGCTAGCCTACTGTTTAAAAATCGGGATAGATTCATGGCAGAAAACCCTAGGTATATGACGCGTCAGCCAAATAATGTACATCTGCCCATCCCTACATCCACTCTAGCGCAGAAATCATTTTTTTATGAGGGTGCAAAGGTGTTCAACCACCTTCCGCGCGATATTAGGGGGGCAGCTTCACTCAGGTGTTTCAGGCGGTATCTGAGATATTTCTTGGTGGAGAGGGGCTATTATAGTATTTCTGAGTTTTATGCTCAATTGTGTTCTGAAATGTTTTTAACCATGTGGTTTCTCATATTATGTTTTCCTGTACGTACTTCTTATCGCACTTTAGTATTAAATACTGTATTAGGATTTAAGATATTTTTTACTTCTATTTTGCTTTGTTAACAACAATTTTTTGTTCTAACAATAAAGCGTATTTTGTTTTGGATTGCCCGCCTATTTTACTTTTGTAAACCTAATACGATTCATTTGACCCCTATTATTGACCATGATATTTTCCACAAGCAGTTCTACACTTCATGTTTATGTTTGCTCCATATGCAAGGGACTGCAGACAACTTATTAAATGTTTTCCAAGAAACTAGTTTTTATTAAAAACATCTTAGAGAAACGCGCCTAAATGGATTAAAGTTAGAGCCGCTCCTATTTTCTAATTATATATGACTTTTCAAGACGTTGTTGCTAGTTTTACACGGGAGCAAGGCATATTACCCAAATAACGCTCAGCGTGTAACTTACTTGTTGCGTTGCCCCGGTACAGTTTATGGCTCTCCGTCGAAGTATTCTTAAGAGCATTTCGGTGTTTAGAGAAGGTCAAATTCAGGTAGATATTATGGCTTTTAGGCTTTTGCTATAGGAAATAAGTGTAGCTAGCATATAGCCTACAGTATTAAACATAGCGTAGAGACTTGAAAAGTTCGTATAGAATATAGGCGCGAATTCATAGACCGAGATAGATAATTGACATTTTTGTGTGGTAAGACGTCCGAGGTTCCTTGAATATTTATCAATATATCAATTGCAAAGTAATTTGGGGCCGGATTTGAAATCATTTATTTATGATAGAGGTACGTACTTTTTCCAAACTTCGTAGGAAGCTTAAGACTTAAGACGGCTTATATAAATGCCTTTGATTATTATATTAGAGTTAGCGTGTAAGTACATTAAATTCTGCATTTCGAACGCCTAGTGGAGTAATGTGAGTTTCAAGTATTTTCACCCGAATACTTTCGAAATATTGCTCTTTTGGTCTCACAAATTGAGGAAAAACTATAATAGTAACAATTTATTTATTTCAGAATACGTTTCCTGGCCCATAATATTTCAAGGCTTTTCTTTTTGTATTTGCTGGCCATTATTATCTTTATTCAATCAAAGAAAAAGCTATTGAGTTCTTAAACTTTCATTGTTTATGCAAAAATTAACGTAGACCCTATAAATTAAAAAATGACTTAAATTTTTTTTGATCAAGAATTAAAAGGAAACAAATTAATATGTTTTGAAACTTACAGGAAAAAATTATATCTAATACTAATATTTTTCTAGAAAACATTTTTTTTCAAAATTGCCAAGGTACGAAATTACTCTTTTGGTCTCACAATTTGAGGAAGAACTTTAAAAATATTCAAAATAGTAACAATTTATTTATATGGTATAAGTTTTCTGGACCATAATATTTCGAGTGTTTTCTTTTTGTATTTGCTGGCCATTATTATCTTTATTCAATCTGAATAAAAAAAAACATTATGGGATAAATGGGGGTAATATATACAGGCTGATAGTTTAAAAACTTACAATTGCTATATTTTCTACTAAAGAAAAGAAGATATCAAAAAAGTAACATTTCTACAAAAACGCAAGGAGCCACCCTTGCCCACCTCTGAGCTCCTAATCCACTTTAAAGTCTTCAATGGCACTATCTCACACTTGCGACACCTAGTTGGAAAGCTTAGCAAAACTGCTTTGAAGCGATACCAAAATTAATGAAATTTAAGTACGAAATGTTAACAAAATTTTGAGAACACTGGCTTTTGAAAAATTTGGCAAGGAAAATCAGAAATAATCGTAAATGATAAAAAAGAACGCCAAACCTAAATTAGAGTACTATTTACATGCTAAAATCCTCTATTTTTTGCAATAAAGCTTGTTACTCTTTTTTGTAAAGTATTCAATAAAATTTACATCTTTTAAATCATTTAAAATTTAGCGTGGTTGCAGCTCTCATCGCTTCTACTTGTATTTTTCCTTCGAATTTATTTTAAATCTTTTCTGTTCGTTCTTCCATAGAATGCACTATAGCTCCCAGTTATTCTTTAACTTGAAAACTCAAGAGACTTAAATGGCAATCTAAATTTAAACAAAGGTCTTCTACACTTCCAGCAAGATGGTGCATCCCCACACAATGCTGCCCTATGGACTTCTTTTTATGGAGTTACATTCAATCACTGGTTTAGAAAACCCAACCAGCTTCTCTGGAAGAATTGCACCAGAGTATAATTGATGATTGCCCGAATATTCCAAGATACTTTTTTCTTAAATTTAGGAAGGAGTTTGAAAATAGACTTTATTTCTGTTCAGAACAAAAATGGGAATAATTTTGAGCATTTAATAAAATAGTTACAAAAAGTCCAAAAAAATATATTTGCGTTATTGCTAAAAAATGAGTTTTGTCATTACAATAGTGTTTTACTTTAGGCTTGGGATCTTTTTTCATCATTTGCTTTTATTTTCTAATTTGTCCTGTTAATTTTTGCAAACGCCAGTTTTAAAAACAAATTTGCCAACATTTCGTACTTAAATCTCATATACCAAAATAGCGGCTTAAATGTAGCATAGGTTTTTAAAAAAGGCACTGAGATATATCTTCACTAAAATTTATGCTACAACATTGGCGTAACAAATACAGAATTTGAACACCATCAAATTAATGCAAGGGCACATCCACTCCACAGTTCCGTTATGGGTCATAATCAAACCAATAGGAATGCACAAAAGAGACAATTAATGGGCGGAGCTACATAAGTGAGGGAAAACTCATGACCCTCCGCTCGCTTTGCTCGCTTCGGGGGCGCAACC
Organism: Pissodes strobi; assembly: GCA_016904865.1. NCBI lineage: Eukaryota > Metazoa > Arthropoda > Insecta > Coleoptera > Curculionidae > Pissodes > Pissodes strobi. The sequence continues at coordinate 756,926 of MU181969.1, forward strand.
GGTTAAAACTAACCCAAGGCATGCCGAAATCAGTTCTAATTTGGCAGAAAAACTTATTGGCTTTGTTTTTACATTTTTCAAATTTCATAAATTGCATCTAGCTCCACCCATTAACTGCCACTTTTGTGCATTCCTATTGGTTTAATTAAGACCCATAACTGAACTGTGGGGTGGATGGTGGATGTACTTTCGCCAAATTAATTACCTGCCATTTTAAAACAAAAATACATAACTATTCCTCTAATGGTTAACTTAACGGACCAGTATAAATGGCAAGTTCAATTGAAGTAGATCTCAATGAATAGGAGTCGGTAAAGTAAGTTCTCGTAATAAATTACAATACCAAGGGAACTAGTGAGCCTCTAATTTATAATATCTCGGTGGTAGTTGCCGGTTTTTCCTGATTTTTAAGGTGCCTTGAATAAGTATCTTGTATGTTTCTAGCACTTTATTTTGGATCAAATTTAATTTAAATAGCACACAATTGAATCAATCCTTCCACATCACACACCGCGCCAAAAACACGTGATAATAGGCAACTTGATATGAATCATGCATTATTATTGACTAGTGATTATTTGACCACCAAAACCCAAAAAAAAGGCATACACTACCATATTTCAAATTCTCTCTCTCTGCTTTATCTAACTAACTAACCCACAACCACAGAAGATCGGCTAAATATTTTAATTGAACATAAATTAGCTGATAAAATTGAACTTATAAATATAATCGCAAGATTTGCTGCATTAAAAGTCAGAAAAACACACTTCTAGGTGCCATTTATTACAGTTTTACTTTTGTTTTGAATTTAATTGTTATTTTTTGGTTATTTTTATGGTTGTGTTGTGTACACCACCTTTATAATATAAGTACCTATAGACAGCGGCGTAACTACAGGGGGGCCTAGGGAGGCCGGGCCCCTTCCAGACATTGCTAGGCCCCCCAGGAAAAGGCTGACTTTGATTTTTTATCCATATCACAATAACAGGCCCATCCTAGGCTCCCCCCAGGTCAGGTGGCTAGTTACGCTACTGCCTATATAGAAAATTCACAGAGTCTAGACGGGCCAATTATTGATTCCTGATGCGAAGCCTAGCTCGTCTCCTGATGAATTTCAATTAAAACCATGAAACTGATTAGTAAGTAAGTCTAGATCTAGACCCTCTTTTTCCTTAATTGCACCTTTTGAAATTTCTATACCTAATATATGTTTTTCTCTAACAAAGAATATTAAATATATTTTTGATAGTGATCAGTGATTACAAATTACAAATTCATATGTTAACTTTTCCTTAATGGCAGCATCAAACTATTGGAAACTTAACGACCCTTTGTTTTTCTGAATCAAAGTAAAGCGTCGGTGTTACTGTGGAAGGAAGTTATTATAAAAAGGTCTTGTTCAAGCAACAGGGCTGTCCAGTCTTGAGACAGACAGTCTTCAGTTAGTCTATTTTGTCTTGTAAAAATAAAGTGAAGTATAGTGCGACTTCGAGTGTTATTCTGCAAGTATCCCAACAGTTGTATTTTACTATTTTTTAATGCAGGTAAATTTAAATATTGTTTTTTATCGTACGTACGTCATTTTTTATTACTCATGCATCATAATCAACGATTATCGCACGCTGCAGCGTGCTTAAAATGATGTTTTTCTTCAAACTTCAGTAAATCCGTCATTACTCGACTGTGTAGGCGGCCGCGAAGTTTCGTTTTTCCTCCGCCGGAGCTTTACTTTTCACTTTTCCGC
>MU181969.1:766538-816079 GCA_016904865.1 Pissodes strobi
TTATTATTATTATTATTATTATTATTATTATTATTATTATTATTATTATTATTATTATTAGTCTTAAATTATTATATTTCGCCCTTGTTATACACAAAGACAACGGTTTCACGAAAACGTAAACGTAGTCAGTGCCTGTGGGCATGCGCCTGCAGGGGGGGATGGATCTGTTTGATTTTATGCGAGTTTGAGGGTCTTACGGATGCTCAGTATTTAAATTTGGAAGAATAGTATATTATTCAACGAGCATGGGTATTACCCTAAATACTGGCAACTGGTAGATGGAATCGGTACACCCAAACATCGTCTAAATAAATCACCACTATAATGCCTTTTTTTTTCCGAAAATAAGTACCAACCGGTTTCAACAATTATGTAAAAATAAATGGAGCTGTACTTAAACGCATTGGCAAACAATTAATTCGAAAAGCATATTATTATGTTGAAATCTTAAATATTTTTTAGAACTATTATCCATCCTATTTAAAAAATAAGCGTCCTTTGAATCGATTCTTGACATGTAAACACCATGGCATAGCGTCTATAGTCCTCCAGTTGAAAATGGGGAGGGTAACTTCCTGAGGATCATAGTTTGCAACACGAGCATAACGACTGTGCTAATTCATACGAATGAGCAATAGCCATTACATTCTAGTGTACTTTTTAAACGACTACTTTAAATAGGATCCATCAAAAAATTCAACATACTAAATTTAAGACAAATTTTGCCAAATCTTGAAAATGACGTAAGAAGCGCGTATAGGTAGGTTCTTTGGAACTTGTTCAAAGTTAGCGAGTTTTCTTTAAATAAAATAAATTCCCACACTAGCAGTAATAAGATGATTTAAGTTAGAATAATATATGGCGTCGACCCGTGCGCTTATACCTAAATTGCAAACGCAATAGGACCTCGCCATAGGACAACTGTAATATAAATGTAGTTGCTTTTCATAAGTTAATGAACTGCAATAACTATAAATTGTGTTCTCGCGGAGATATATTTTTTACAACCATTGCTTTTTAAGCGCTTGATTTCTTCAATTTGCCTATTTATTTTCTTTTGTTACCCGAAATATTTCTTATTGAAGTGAAACTTCTTTAGCGAGGGTAAAGTCAGAAAAAATGAAACGCTTATCAAAGTTGAAACGGTTATCAAAGTGAAACGCCCCTTTAATTAAGCATGTTCCGGTATAGCTAGATAGTGAAATTTTCAGGACATGTAGCCGGGGTAAAATGAGGATCCTGGGGAAAAATTTAAAAAAAAACGTAAAAAATTTTCGAAAACTTAATAAAAGCATTATAAAACTAAAAATTAATAAAAGCAAGCAAAAAATTTTTCGAAATGTTAATAAAAATATTATAAAATCAAATTAAAAAAAAATTATAATAAAAAAATAGAGAAACGCGGTTTTCGGCGACAAAAAAAGATGAAAAAAGAGGGGGAAAAATGTCAAAAAAAAGTTGAGGCAAAAAAGCCTAAAAAAATAAATACTCAATTCAATTTCTAATATCTCTCAGAAGTTTCGCTTCAGTTGTGTGCTTATAAAGATGAGGCACATAATTTTTTCATTTTGGAATTTTGCATTTTTTTATTTGCAATAAGCAAATTTAAAAAAAATTATTATTTTCCGTTATGCATATTTATATATTTCACTTATTTAATCCAATTTTGCTAAATATTTATATTATTAAACTATCTAGAATTATATCAATTCTTCAGTCTCAATAAAAGGTTGAAGACAGGTGAAAAAAATAACCATAAGTTTTCTCTAACACATAATATTAAGAAATGATGATTAAATAACAATAAAAGAAACAAAAGACGTCGCGTCGGCCATACTTGACGTTGAAGCAATATTGGTACGGATAGTATTTTCAAAGATGCGGTGTTAATAGATCATACCGCTTCTGATTTTCGAATTAATTGCCCTATACAGGGTGTTTCTAAAATCTTTCATGAACCTTGAAGAAGTGATTTGACGTGAAAAAATGATGGTAGTGTCATAAAAAAAATCGTAATCTCAAAATTGTTCATGTTGCTGTCAAAGTTAAAATTCAATCCGATCCAATAAACATGAATACACACACCGGCATAATTAGGGGAACGAGCAAAATTTACACTAAGTTTGACTTCAATTTTCTCTTGAACCCCTCACTCGATTTTGACTTTTTTTTGTTAAATTGTAGCCTGGTTCTTTAAGAATACGTTAGGGATAATACTGATTTTAAACAATTGGTCCTAATGTCATATACAGGGCTAAAAAGTAAGTAATGTTTTTTTTTGTCAATTTTTGGGACACTCTGTAGAGCGAACGAATGAAATTCGATATCATTCGATAATGCCAAACTAAAGATTGATCCTTTCTGAACATTTTCTTTTTTTATTCGCTCTGATACCTCGAATATTATGGATGCTACAGGGTTTTGTTAAAAATAGTGAAATGGCCTACTTTTTAAGGGTCAATGAATTTTCGTTAATCTTTGATATGTTATTAAATCTAAATTTTTTATGACATTAAGTTTCATTCCTGATAGTGTTACCGTTATCTATACAGATATAAATAAACACGCTCCAATTTCTGCACTAAAGCACAAATTGGACCAGTCCTAAGCCTGGATCAAGTGTGAAGGAAGGCCTTCGAAAATAACATTTCACAAAATGGAAAACATAGAAGGGACTTTTATTTATCCCTGTATAAGTAACGGTAACACTGTCTGGAATGAAACTTAATGCCATAAAAAATTTTAGATTTAATGATCTCTATAACATATTAAAGATTAACGAAAATTCATTGACCCTTAAAAAGTAGGCCAATGCACTATTTTTAACAAAACCCTGTAGCATCCTTAATATTCGAGGTATCAGAGTGAATAAAAAAAGAAAATGTTCAGAAAGGATCAATCTTTAATTTGGCATTATCGAATGATATTGAATATCATTCGTTCACTCTACAGAGTGTCCCAAAAATTGATAAAAAAACATTACTTTCTTTTTAGCCCTGTATATGACACACAAACTTAGTGTAAATTTTGCCCGTTCCCCTAATTATGCCGGTGTGTGTATAAAAGAATGAATGTAAAGACAGTTTTCGGAATATCCTCCATTTTCCAACAAAACTCTATCCTAAAAAAAACGAACTTTCAAAATTGTCCATGTTACTGTCAAACTGAAAATTCAATCTTATTTTATTTTTTATTTTAGGAGTAATTGTTAGTCTAATCTTACACCGATCAAACTGATATGTGGCACATGCACTAAGCTGATTAATCATCCTGATTAAAATAAATTTCGATGGTTTGCCGCTAAAGGCCAGTTTACTTATAGCCGAAAATGAATGTTTGTCATAACTTTTTTGTTTTAGCACGTAATGCAAAAATTTACAAAATTTTTGAAAGTTAATAATAAAAGCTCTTTATTTCAATCACCGAACTGAAATTCCAATCCAAAAACATGAATATAGAAAAAAAAACATCAAAACAGGTTTCGAAATATCCTCCATTTTCCAACAAAACTCTCTCAAAAAACAATCGAAATTTTAAAATTGTCATGTTACTGTCAAACTCATGAAAATTCAACCTTTTATTTTTGATTTTAGGACTAATTGAAAGTCTAATCTTACACCGATCAAACTGATACGTGGCACATGAACTAAACTGATTAAATAAACTCTTATCATCTTGATTAAAATATATTTCGATGGTTTGCCGCTAGGGCCCAGTTCACCTAGAGCCAAAAATGGATTTTTGACATAACTCTTTTGTTTTAGCACATAACATAATGCAAACATTGACAAACTGATTGAAAGATAATAATGAATGCTCTTTATTTCAATTACCGAACTGCAATTCCGACCCAAGAAACATGAATATAGAAAAATAAACATAAAAACAGTTTTCTATTTTTTTATTTTGTTCATAACAATTTATTTATTAACATATATTAATTTACAAAGAAAAGAACTTTTCTTAGGATATTAGATGGGTGCCTACTAAAAAATTAAACATTCTTGCTGTCTGTATGGTACAATAGGAAAGAGCATAGGACATGGAAAATCAGGACATTCAGTTACTTAGAAGTAGCATAGGGCATTTGTTTTACAATCGGTGCAGTGTCGCCTAAAGCGAGACGTCTGGCAGCCCTACCCCTGTTTTAAGCATTTTAGAGTATTGCTCGTAATAAGCATACTCCAAAATTATCTGGATAATCATCTACACTTGTGAATTTTTGAATCAGTAATAATTACTGGTCTCGGAAATGTCCTCCATTTCCCAACAAAACCCTCTATTTGCGTTCTTTTATTGGTTTTGCATTTGTATGTATTCCTGCTGTCATGCACTAGTAAACTTAAATTTTCACAAAATATGAACCATTCCTTTCAGTTTCCTACCCCAGAACCTCCACCGCACCCCTATCGAGAACCTTTGCTGCACACCTACCCAGAACCCAGGAGTTTCGCACCCAGAATGCCGCACTACACCCCGATACATAGACCAGTACCATCAGGAGGCGTTCGACCGTGGTGAGTATATGGATATTTGCGCAAAAAGGCATGTGAGTTTTGCTTGATACATAGGTTAAATCAAGGTCCTTAAATAACATCTTGTAACGTAACCTACCTCACTGGAGCGATGCCGATATTAAATGTTGCAGGGAAACGGTGTCAAGTATGATATGATGGTTGTGAGGAGGTTAAAATAAAAACAAAGTAATTTAAAATATAGTAAGATTAGTAATAAATTTAGAGGTATAATTAAACATTAATTCTAGAGGTAAAATTAATACAATGTATATTAAGGTCAATATTAGCATATTTTTACTTTTCCTCAGCGTTTAAAAACAAAAAAAAAACAAAAAAAAACGCGGCCATTTTGATGGCCTGAATTGATGCTGCGTGTTGCATCGGAAAACCGTCCATAGGAAATCCCATGCAAATTTTAATACCTCCTAATATTATCTCCCCTATTCATTTTAGAGCAAACTTGTATTAGACTTTTTTGAAGATCCTTGTATGGTAGACTCCCATGTAAAATATGAATAATTTTCATTTAGCGAATTAAGAGGTATTTTGAAAAATGTTTCCTAAAATTTGTGGTACAAAAATGCGATCCTGATAATTTTCACAATTAAACCACCAGCAGATGTCAAATTATAATAACTGACAACCGATTTCATATTTTATAGTAACTATTTGTCTTTATTTATTAAAAATGTTCTACACAATAGCAGAAAAAGGAACCTTAATCATCCTAAACAATAAAAACAAAGAAATAGCAACAAGAATTAAATACAAATTGCTTATTCGACTGAATCAGGTTTTCAAATAATCCACCATTTACTGCTAAACAGTACCCTAGACGGTCATAAAATTCCATTCTTGAGTTGTTAAGCTGTTGAGGGGAAATTTGTGCACAAACCGCAGACTTTATATTTTTCAATTGTCCCAAGTCTTGGTAACGGGTTTCTTTGTAAATGCGACTCGTCAGGTGTCCCCACAAGAAGAAGTCGTTCATAGAAAGATCGGGCGATCTGACTGGCCAACCAATGGTGTAATTTGGTCCGATTACGTGCCCATTGAAGGCGTTCTGCAGGTATTCAAGAACTGCTAGTGTATTATGTGCAGGACAACCATCCATCTGAAACCAGGTATCTTCATTTTCCGGAGCAACTTCTGCCAGTGCTGGACCAATGTAAATTTGGAGTAATTCGAGAAAAAAATCCCCAGTCAGTCACAATATGATATCCCAGAATATCCGCCCATAAGTTAATCTTTTGGGGATATTGTGCCTTTGTTTCAGCAAAGCGGTGTTGATTTGTTTTGCTCCAATACCTGAGGTTTTGAGAATTAGGTTCATTGTTCAGCGTAAACGTACACTCATCCGTGAAACAGATATGGCGCATAAAATTTCGGTCATTATTGGCTCTTTGCATTACATTAAAACAAAATTCAGCTCTTCGAAACTCATCTCCGTCTCGTAATTCTTGATGTTTTTGATACTTGTAGGGGTGATATTTATATTTTCTCAGTTTACGCCACACTGTGGTGTGACACTGATCCACAACTTCACCAAGACATCTAGTGCTAAGGCCACTATTCTTCTCGACATGAAGAAGGATTTCCAAATCCGCATTATTTTCCTGCTCTTCGGCTCCGGCAATCGGTCTCGATCAGTTGCAATTATGAATTCTTTCTCGAAACATTGAATAACACTACGCACTGTTGACTTGCTGGGTACAGGTCTATCAGGATAATTCACGGCAAACATATCGGCTATTACCCGAAAACTGTGACCGGAATAGTACCATTTAATCATGGTTACTTTTTTTTCTGTTGTATAGAGTATTTTTAACAAATAAAGACAAATAGTTACTATAAAATATGAAATCGTTTGTCAGTTATTATAATTTGACATCTGCTGGTGGTTTGATTGAGAAAATTATCAGTATCGCATTTTTGTACCACAAATTTTAGGAACCATTTTTAAAATACCTCTGAATCGCTAAATGAAAATTATTCATATTTAACATGGGAGTCTACCATACAAGGTCCTTCAAAAAAGTCTAATACAAGTTTGGTCTAAAATGAATAGGGGAGATAATATTAGGAGGTATTAAAATTTGCATGGGATTTCCTATGGACTGTTTTCCGATGCAACACCCGGTATATGTAGTACTAATTATACTAAAAGCACTTCCGGTAAGCACTGCTTTTTCTCAGAGAATTTTCTCAATTCTTAGGAGACTGATTTTTTTTGAATTTATTTACTTTTTTGAATAACGTATTAATACATAAAGATAATTATATAAACAAAATATTTATTATTTTGCCGCATATAATTTTTGTAAAATTTAAGATTAGGGCCTTAGAAGTCTGTTATAGCTTTATACTAAGTTGTATTCCTTTTTTCAATTAATTTCAGAATGCACGCTTATTACCATACTAATATTGAGCTAGTTTGATGCCGCCTTAACCTTATTCTACCTTCTTTTAAGGCAGGAGCCCTTTCACAGAAATCACCAACGTAGAAGACATCATTTGGACGACATCTTTCTACCTAACCATGACGATGACGCGTACAATAACAGACAACAGTAAGTGGAATATCATTTAGACTATTTAGAGGGAGTTTAAGTGTTAAAAAGCGTTTTTATTTTTTCTTGTTCTCATATAATTAAGCACATCAGATGTTTGTCAAGTTTTAGAAAGGTTTAAATTATTGATGATCATACGATGCGTCTCAAAATTGAACTTTGTCTGTGTACCTCGGGTGTTAGAAAGTAAAAAAGAAAAACTTGAAAATAATTTTAACAAATTCATGTCTTCTTTTTCGTTCATCGTTTAATTGTTAAACTGGTCTAATTTTAAAATTGTGATGCCCGTATTGGCATAAAGTTCTCTGAACTGTTCCGTGACTAACTCTCTTGTTTCGTGGTCTATACATTATATTTCTGACAGAGTCTCTGATAGATTTTCTTGAAAATAAAGCTTCGTTTTTTTGTTTTGTCCTTTTCTTATTTACTAGAGATGCTGTTTCTTGCAATAACTTCCTCGTATTAATTACAGTTGGTACAGATGATACTCTCCACCATTCTGGACATTTTCCCCAATATTGCGACATGAATGAGAATATAAGAGTCCTGTTGTCTGCAAAGCTGTAAATAGAATTGTTTCTTCTGTCTAAGAGATCGTTGATATAGAGCAGGAACAGTGTGGGAGATAATATATATACATCATTGAGGAACTCGGGCATTAATTTTAAATTCCTCCATCAATATCAAATTGGATGTCTCAATCCCTTCAGAAATTGACGCAGTGTTCATAGTAGTCCGTGTGCTGTCAATTTGCTAATAATCCGTCATGTCACACCCTAGCAAATGCTTTGGCACCGAATATTATCGTTAGTTAATATTCGGTGGCTTTGGGTATATCGAAGGCCACTGCACAGAAAAATTTATATCATCCGTACAAATTTTTGCCCGTGCAACAAACGACTGACGGGCAATCAAAAGAATATTAGATATGAATATTGCTTAGAATTAGGGATACGAAAATGATCTTAATTTCCTAGACAAAATTTTATTTACCGACGAGGCAACCTTTACAACAGCTGTTATGTTTAATAGAAAAAATAAATATTACTGGGCTGCATCTTCATAAAATGCAGGAAGTTAAGATTCAAGATCGTAGGTCGATTCATGTAGAAATAATAACCGCATATCTCAACAATAAATATGAATTCTGGATAGGCAGACAAGCCACCCAACCTTCTCGATGTTAGCGCATTCAGCGGTGTCGCTATAGGGGGGAAATTTAAGGACTCAGTTGGGAGATTTATGTGGACAACTATAGAAGGCCAAAATATAAACTAAATAAAATAAACCAATTTGTCGGTTTAATGGCGTACAAAAAAAATAACAGATATCGTCGAGCATAATGTACCTTATATTCCTTGTCAAGGTCACAGGCCTAATACAATGCTTGAATATGCTTGTAATATCTTCTTCTTCTTCTGGTGCCGTCTTCTACTGAAGGTTTGCGATCATTCTGGCTATCTGTACTTTGGAGACCGCTGCGCGAACTAAGGATCTGGTCGAGGGGGTAACCACTTCCAAAAATAGTGTACACCAAAATTATTATTTACAAAAAATTCCAGAAAATTACAAACAATTCCAAAAAATTACAAAAATTCCAGAAAATTATAAAAAATTCCAGGAAATTACAAAAAATTCTAGAAAATTACAAAAAATTACAAAAATTACCACAATTACAGAAAATTATTTAAAATTTCAAATCAATTTTTCTCGCAAAAGGGAATGATTTTACATCTTATTTACCATCTTGTAGAGAATAATTTTCTACACAAGCTTCTTTCTTGTTGTGCCAAATTTCTGAATAAAAGTTGGTGTAGTGCTTCGGTCTCGCCGAGACGAGACGAGACTATTGAGGTATCGGTCTCGGTCTCGCAAAGGCTCGAGTCTTCGAGTCTCGTCTCGGTCTCGCCGAGACTAGACATTTTGTATTCTCGGTCTCGCCAAGAGTCTCGTGCATTTCAAAAAAAAATATATTTTTTTTTGAAAACCTTCCCAAGAATTGGTATTATAAATTCGACCTATTTTGGGATATTATCACGTTAATGAATAATAATTAGATTTTTTGGGTTTTTTCAGAAAAATAATTTTAATAACCTCACAGTGTCGATTTTTTTAAGCAAAATTAATTTAAACAACAAAGTCACAAAAAATCTTTATAGAGGTAACAAATTGGTAGGGAGGTTGGCAAGTAAAAAATAGATCAGAGAGTAGAGTAGTCACTGTAGTCAGAATAGTCTAATCTATATAATATTTTATATTTGCAAAAGTAAACCTAAGAACCCTTTCACGAGGCGCATTCCTGAGCAAAAAATATAAATGATTGTAAATAAACCTGGCAGACTGCAGAAAGATTATTGGCTATTGGCTGCAAGTGAAGGATTCTGTTTGAAAGGATTAGGTTTGGCTTAAAAACATACCTACCTATGTAAGTAAACTACTTTTTTTATAAGAAAAAAAAACACAAAAACATATTTTAAAAAAAGAAAATGCATAGTAACGCTCCTCTGGCGAGTCTATAGTTTTTAGGTAAATCCCCGGCGGGTGGGTGAATTTGAAATTATTATAAACTATATAAGACCTGTTTTGATTTTTTTTTCGGTTACTCATAAATATACAGTGTGTCCAAAAAAGTATGCAACATATGGGAAACTTCTTTATTATTGGATTCTCAGAAAATTTTATTCTTCATAAAAGTTGGTGCTTGCCCTAAAACAGTAAATGAGTATTTCAAATTTTACGTACTGCTTTTAGTGCGGACGCAAATGTCATTTTTCCGAAATCGCGTCAAGAGTAAAGTACCTTAATTTATAAAGATACAGCAAAATCTTATAAGGAAAAGTTATTCCAAATTAAATAAGTAATCTAAATATCAAATTTGAGTTAAGTACATCAATTTTTAATTTCCCTTTTTTTTCTCGATTTTTTTTCTCAAACGTTACGCCATCGGTGAATGCTTTGTTCTTTTGTTATTAGTATACTTGCCAAGCAGCTTCAAAATTTATTTAAAGTAGACATTAGTTACATAGTTGCATAATGTTTCAGTTTTCACAGAGATAAAAGCCAGTTGAGGTATCAGTGTGTTGCAAACACATTTAAACAATTTTGGTCCAAAATAATTGTCCACAATAATTATTACAAAATACAATTGGAATGACTGACTCAATAATAATTAATTTCATATGTCAGAGCGAAGTAAAATTATTGCTATTTATTTGTTTTTTTCCAAATGCATGGCCTACTCTTCAAAACCAAATATTTTATATGGCTTTTTAGGATACTTGGGCATATTTTACTCATCGGGTGCAAAAGGTAAATAAATTATTAGTTGTTTTACATGAAATGAAAAGAGTTGGGTCTATTCATGATTTTGAGTGGAAAAATTTTTGAATCAAAAGTGTTTAAATGTGTTTGCAACACACTGATACCTAAACTGGCTATTATCTCTGGAAAAACTGCAACATTATGCAACTATGTAACTAATTTCTATCTTAAATAAATTTTGAAGTTATTTGGCAAGTATACTAATAGGAAAAGAACAAAACATTCTCCAGTGGCGTAACGTTTAAGAAAAAACCGAGAAAAAAAAAGAAAAACTAAAAGTTGATGTACTTAACTCAAATTTCATATTTAGATTACTTTTTTAATTTGGAAGAACTTTTCCTTATAAGATTTTGCTGTATCTTTATAAATTAAGGTACTTTACTCTTGACGCGATTTCGGAAAAATGACATTTGCGCCCGCACTAAAAGCAGTACGGAAAATTTGAAATACTCATTTACTGTTTTAGGGCAAGCACCAACTTTTATCAAGAATAAAATTTTCTGAGAAACCAATAATAAAAAAGTTTCCCATATGTTGCATACTTTTTTGGACACACTGTAGGTAGGCAACTAGCAAATTGTACTTTATATACCTACATACTTTCCTAAATTTCTTTGATTTTCGTGTACTTAAATATTTATTATACGTTACCTATAATTTAAAAGAACAAACCATTATTTTCATACTATCCTACTTATAAATTATTTTTATTTCAACACACGAGACTATCGAGAACGAGACTGACGTGACCAGATTCTCGGTCTCGAACCTTGAAGTCTCGGTCTCGAGTTATAATTCCTGGTCTAGTCTCGGTATTGGTCTCGAATTTCCAGACGAGACGAGACGAGACGAGACCTAGACTAGTCTCGTCGAGACCCGAGGAGTTGGTAGGTATGCTACAAATATTTTTTTTTCGGTTAGTTGATAATGGAAGATTTAAATTTTGCATATCCATACAGTTATATAAAAATGTATGTATGAATAAATTTCCACCGTTTAAGTACATCTTGATTGGTAAATCTATTGTCAGTTCCAAACAATCCCAAACAGAAAGGGGGGTTTTATCCACTGGACATTGGGCCATCATTACATATGCATAATCTGCCCTATTCTCTGATTGAAAGTAGCTTTGCATTTTTTGCAGCAGAAGTTGCTAAATAATAATTTTCCTTTAGAATGCCATTTTGTAGGGGTATTACAAAACCAACAACTTTGTTTGTCTTGGGTTCGTATTCCACTTTTGAAGTCATTTTGGTCCCCTCTTCGCTTATCCAGACTACCTTTGGACGACCACGGCTATCTAGAAATTTTGCCAACTCATTTATTCTTAGTAAACTTTCTTCTATAATTTCATCTCCCAATGATCTTCTTAAAGTTGTAAGTGATGATATTGAGTTCTGAAAATTGGCATGAACTGTTTCATACAGAAGTTTTCCGCCCACCAAAAATAAATAGATACAGAGTTTTTTAAATTTTTCGTCATACCGATTACCTTGCTTCGACTTATTTTTAGAATTTTTAATTGCAGGCTTGTAAAGAATATCTATTAAATATGAGACTTGGCTGTCCCCTAATACTTCCATGTTGTTTGCACATTCATTCGTCAAATTTACTTGGCTCAGAAACATTTGTTTTAAATTATCGTTTTCTTTTATAAGGTTTGTCGACAGGTTCACAGTAATTGGTTATTATATCTTGATACCCCTCTGAAAGTCTTTCTCGATTTCTCCTGGATCTTGATCTACGAGAATATTTCTCCAGTTTTCACTTTTCCGGCTCTTCAACCTGATCCTTCACAGGGCTACGTTCTGAAATATAATCTGCGGGGTTATCGACCACAGCGCTGTTCAAGGCCCTGCTATTCTGAACATTCTGAGGAAAATCCAGATCGGTATTTGAGTTTTCGGCATTTTCAGATTCAGATCGAGAATTCATAGTTATTTCCTCGGTTATTTCAGGAGAGAGTGCATTTTGCTCGGGTTGGCTATGGTCGTTTTTTAGTTGCAGATGCGGTTCCAGATGTTCCAGGAGTGGACACATTAGAATAAGAAGTCGAATGCATATTATTTTTGGGAAAACTTCTGTTTTGATTGGGGTCCTAAATTTAAATCATCTTTGGACTTTAGGTGCTTCTGGATATGCGTATGGAAATTTGAGACAATCCAGAAAAATTTCTTACATTTTTTTTATCTATTTTATCTGCAATTAAATTTATATGGCATCAGTTTATCAGTACACATAAGAAAAGCACAAACAATAATTGAGGACCTTGATGCAAGAAGGGGATGAGTCACTTTTTGAAAATTTTTCAGTAGAGGCAAAAAAAAATTCAAAAACAAACCTTTTTTTGTGTGTGTTTTTTTACAGCGTACATCCTGTTTTGCCATAAAAATCCGACCTAGGCTAATTTCTTAAAAAAACAAACGCAAAAATCATCAAAACATTTTATTTGGTGCAAGAACGGGATGAGTCACCACAACAAAATGAAGCAACCGTCAATATGGGAAAAAAATGCAGTTTGTTTGGTGCAAGAATGAGATAAGTCACTTATGACTTATCTCGTTCTTGCACCAAGTTTGTAAAGGGATGAGTGAAAGTGCACATAACTTGGTTGTTTATAGACATACTCTTCCCGTTCTTGCACCAAACGATAGGTTATGTTTTGTAGAAGCTTATGGAACTTATAACTCAATTTTGGAAAAATAGTGATTCATCCCCTTTTTGCACCAAGGTCCTCAATTTTGAAATTAAATGATAAGACATTTCTAGATTTTTCAATGATGCAACAATAATTATTATTGCTCTTATGGAAATTATCCATCTGTTAGTGTTAGTCTACTAACAGGAAATTGGTAATTTTAGCCTTACAGGGATAACTACACTTCGCAAAATATTTATAGCAACTTCCAAAATTTATATCAATTATAGCAACAAGTAATAATGTAGGGGTTTTCTTGAATTGCCAGGATCTGTCATCAGATTAAACAAATGAGCATCGCAAAACTGTCAAAAAATTACAAGGTGTGTTCTTTTTATATGGAACACCCCGTATATTATATTTTCATGGCAAAGGTCGCAGGGAGACGATTTCAGTGATATAAGATTTGATGGGTCTATTTTGAATATCAATCCCGCAATTTACAGAAATATTGTTCACACGAGGGTCTAATGCTCCTTGTCGCACCCATTAGCCGTATGAACAATATTTCTGTAAAATTATTAGCCAATCGGAATGCTTCCGTGATGATTGACATATCTTCTAAAATAATTTATTTTAACTAGAAAGAACTAACCAAAACTAACCAAACGTGACCCATATTGGGCTACATTGGGTTAGTTTTGTCTATTAAATCAAATTACACGGAAAACTAATAGAATATGTCAGCCAACATACTGTTTACTTTTTTAGCATGGTTAAAGATTCGGTTAAAAGTCTCCTTAAAGGTTTTTAAATTACAAAAAATTACTAAACATTTCAATAAATTACAAAAAAATTTAAAGAAAATTACCATAATTACAATAAATTAAAAAGAATTACTAAAAATTTCAAATAATTACAAAAAATTTCAAATAATTACAAAAATTACAAAAAATTACGAGCAATTACAACCTATTGTACACCATATTTACAGAGTGGTTACCCCCTCGGATCTGGTACTTTTTTCATACCACTCTCTCAAGTTCTTAAGCCACGATGTCCGTCTTCGTCCTGGCGCTCGTCGCCCTTCAATTTTTTCCTGTATTATTAGTTGAAGGAAGCGGTATTTCTCGCCCCTCATAACATGTCCGAAGTATTCCAGTTTCCGTCGCTTCACTTAGTTTAAGATCTCGGTCGTTGTATTTACACGCAACAAGACCTAGAAATCCTAAGTATGCGACACGATAAACCCACATTTCAAAGGCCTCAAGATTTTTCAATGCCGATCCAACAGTGTTCATCCCTCTAGTCTAGTTCATAGAGCAAAATGGGACTTATAGCATTTGGCCAGGCGTGGTCTTAAACATAGATTCAGTTGTCTACACGTGAGAAGCTATTTCATTTCATCTCTTGTCCAATGTCCCATTCAATTCTTTCTATCATTTCTTAACCAACTGACAATTATTGTACATTCCCAATATTTTGCTTGCTGACTATCACAAATTTGGTCTTCTTTAAATTTATTGTTAATCCACTGGCATTACTAGCTTGGTTAATTCTTGTTAGCAGATGCTCAGAAGAACTGCTCAATAATACTGTATCATCAGCGTAGCGGATGTTATTTATTGATACACCATTTACGTAAATTCCCCTTTCGTTTTCAGACAGAGCCTCGGACAAAATAGACTCAGAGTAGATATCGAACAATAATGGGGAAAGCACGCAGCCCTGTCTGACCCCTCTCTGAATTTCTATCTCATCTCTCTCATATGGTTCTCCACCTGAACAGAAGCTCGTTGATTCCAATATAGATTAATGATAATTCTTATGTCACGCTGATCCAGCCCGATGTTTTGAAGGTTTTGTATCATTTTAGAATGTTGTACCCTATCAATACCCTTCTCATAATTTTTAAAACACATGTGTACTGGTCTATTCATATCCAAGCATCTTTGAACCAGAACCTGCATGCTAAAGAGAACATCTCTTGTTCAAAGGCCACTCCTGAAACCAAGTAGTAGTAGTAGTAGTAAGGGTGGGGGGAGGGGGCCGAAGCCCGGTAAGTAGGCCTATAAGTCCCTTTTCACCATCCCCGATCCGCCCTCCCCTACCTGGCTACTTCCAACACCCGGCCCGCACTGAAACGGCCCGTCACCTTGATAAAGGTGAGGACGTCCTCCCAGTCCAGATCCTTTAGATCTTCCCGAGCAAGTGTTGGTGCTCCCAGTATCTTCCTCCTTAGGCGACTCCACCTATCACAAATTCCTATATAGTGGTATGAGGACTCCTCCCCTGTCCCGCAGTTCAGGCAGAGTGGGCTGTCCCTCACGCCGATAAGGTGCAGATGTCTGTTTAGGCTTCCATGCCCAGTCAGAATACCTACCAAGTTCCTGATGTCCTCTCGGCTCTTTTTTAGCAGTCGCCTTGCTCTGGATCCGTCAGGATTTAGAATCATTTCCTTGGCTTGTCTGCATCCTTCTTTTCCTCTCCAATTGTGCTTTGTCTTGTTCCAGGCCCAGTTATTTAGTTCCTGAGAGATTTGCCTTTTACTTAAGCCCAGACCAGGTTCTGGACCGACGAGGTGGCTCATTGAGCGAATTCATCGGCCCGTTCGTTGCCCTCGATGCCACTGTGCCCTGGAACCCATCTGAGTCTTACTTCCTTGTGCACAGCCAATCTGTCTAGGGCGTCTCTACATTCCTGAACTAGCTTACAGCTTGCCCTGGGTTTTTGGATCGCCCTTAGAGCGGCTGGACTCTCCGAGTAAATATATATACTCTCTACACCTTCTGTTACTTCCGCCTTGGTTGCTACTTCCAAAATAGCAAACACCTCCGCCTGGAAAACAGTGGCATATCTCCCCAGCGAAGTGCTTTCTCCTGATTTAGTGTTGTCTAGGTATACACCGGCTCCGGATGACTGTGTATTAGCCATCCATGAGCCGTCAGTGTACCATGCGTGTGCGCCGCTCGGCGTACGTACCTGGCCTGACAGCCACTCTTCCCTTGATGGAAATTCCACTTGGAAATTCCTTCTCAGTCTTAATCTGCCATCTGGAATATTGCCTTTGGTCGCAATGATGGGTAGATCCCTACTCATTTTGGCGGCAATAGTCTTATGGCCTTTCCCTGTGTAGTCCGTTCGCCATAGGCCACTGTCGATCATCCTTTTGTGAGCCGCCATTGCCTCTCTCTCAATCCAGATCGGGAGTTCCGGCAGCCCCAGGATGATGTTCAGTGCTGCTCCGGGAGTGATTCTCAATGCTCCGGTAATACCCAAACAAGCCAGCCTTTGCAGTCTGGCCAGTTTCTGGACATTAGTGGCTCTGGCCACCGCTGGCCACCAGACCACGGATCCGTAGGAAATCCTCGGTCTTATCACAGCAGTGTACAGCCACTGAAGGATGTAAGGTTTTAAACCCCACTTCCTACCTACCGTTCTCCTTAGTTGCCACATAATCGCGGTTGTCTTATTCACCACCTGTTCAACGTGTGCCTTCCACGTCAATTTACTGTCTAAAATAACTCCCAAATATTTGACTTGTTGACTTAGGCTCAGTCTCGTCTGGTAGAGTATGGGACGTATAAAACCTGCTAGATTTCGTTTCCTTGTGAAGAGAATGAGTTCGGTCTTCCCTGGGTTTACTGAGAGACCATTCTCCTCACACCAACCTTGAACTATCCGACACGCCACCTGCATACGCTCGCAGACCGTTCTCACGAACTTGCCCGTGATCATTACTAGCCCGTCGTCAGCATATGCTTGTGCGTAGAATCCCTCAAGATTTAACCTTCTCAGGAGGCTGTCCATCACCAGGCACCACAAATGTGGCGAGAGGCAGCTGCCTTGTGGGCAACCCCCTCTTACCCCGGCCTCGACGCGAGCTTCTCCCAGCGTGGCGCTGATCTTTCGGTCTTCCAGTGCCGTTTTTACCCACTTGACCAAATGAACTGGTGTTCTCTTGGCCTGGAGGGCTTGACAGATAGTTTTCGTTTTAGCCTTATCGAAAGCTCCTTCTACGTCAAAGAAGAGCGCTAGCGCCATTTCTTTGTTTTCTATTGCCTTTTCAGCCCTTCTAACTACAAAATGGAGAGCCGTTTCAGTCGACTTCCCCCTTCTGTAGGCGTGCTGATTATCATGTAGAGGAGAATCAGTTAAGATCTCTTCCATGATGAACTGTGTCAATGATTTTTTCCATTGTCTTCATTAAAAATGAAGTTAGACTTATAGGCCTAAATGACTTGGGATGGGAATAGTCTCTCTTCCCTGCCTTGGGGATGAAGACGACATCCGCTTCTCTCCAAGCTTGTGGAACGTACCCTAGTGCTATGCTGGCCTCGAATACTCTCTTTAAGTAAGGGAGTAACGTGTCAAGGCCCGCCTGCATCATCATGGGTATAATTCCATCCGGCCCTCCTGCCTTATATGGACTGAACTCCCCCACTGCCCAAGTTATGGATTCCTCAGTCACCACACTGCGGGCAAGGTTCCAGTCCATCTCTGGCTCTGGTTCCTCGTCCCAGTTGGTAGTCTGTATCTCTCCGGGGAAGTGGGTTTTTAGAAGAAGCTCTATCGCTTCCTCTCTGTTCGCCGTCCATTGTTCGCCTGTTTTCAGAGAGCCAATCTCTTTTTGTCTTTCCGAGCCCAGCAGCTTAAGCAGACGCGCTGAGTCCGAGAGAGACTCCATCTCTCCACAGAATTTCCTCCAGCTGTCTCTTTTGCTGCGTCGGACCTCGATTTTAAATTTCCTTCTGGCTTCCAGATACACATCCCAGAGCTCGTGCCGCGCTCCCCTGAAACCAAACTGTGTGTCTGAGACAGTTTCTTCACACTTTTTATATATTCTGTTGTGAATGACCTTCAGAAATAGTTTTAGTGCATGGCTCATAAAGCTTATAGTAGTGTTTGGCATTAGTTTTTTTTTTGGCAGCGTGATAAAACTGGACTTCAACCAGTCCTGTGGTATTCTTCCTGAGATGTATATGGTGTTGAACAAATCAACAATTTTATGGTGGATGGCCCTGTATCCTGTATCGGTCGCGATTATGAAATTTATATTCTCTACGTTGATCGATTAGGTTCAGAATATCATCCGTCATCCATTCCTGTTTCTTTTGTCTGTATTGGGCACTGGAAAGATGTTGATTCGTAATATGTGCGACACTCTGCCTAAGATGCAGCCATGTATTATTTGTGTCTCCTGAGGTGTTAGTTTCCGTCAGCTCTTGTTTAAGTTGTTCTGAGATCTTTGTTCTTATAGCTGGATCTCTGAGTTTTGTCAGGTCATACCTGGGTACATTTCTTCTCTTTAACGTTTTTAATTTAACCTTTATTTGAGCAACCAGAGGGCTGTGATCAGAGAAGATATCAGCTCCTGGATATGTTTTTGCTGATTTACAACTATTTTTGAAACGGTTTGTTAATTAAGATGAAATCAATTTGGTTTCTAACAATGTTCTCAGGAGAATCTTGGGGCGATTTCCAGGTATAAAGTCGTCTGTGTGGTAATTTAAAAAAGGTGTTCATTACTACTAATTCATTATCCTGACAGAATTCAACAAGACGTTCACCTCGCTCATTCCGAACTCCCAGCCCGAAGTCTCCAACCACTGCTTATGTTCTTCCCCGACCGATCTTGGCATTAAAATCTCCCAGGTAATATTTACTTCGTGTCCTTCGCAGGATTTTAACCCGTTCTGTAAGTCATGGTGGAACTCTTCGATCACATCATCATCTTTATCAGCTGTTGGAGCGTATACCTGTTACGAAACTGTTTATGTGCTGCTCCATATCTATCGGCCCACGATTCTGTTCGTTGAAATGAAAACGGGCGTATCCTATTTGAGTAATCAGGCAACAATTCCTGTTACTTTAACGGACCAAGCGTTCGCTGAACAATTTACATATCCCAATCTACAGCACGTACCCGATTCTTGCAAATTTGTCTTTATCAACCAACACGCTGTCTGACCAACGATAGTGGAACCGTAGGCGTTCATATCTGGCCCGGTTCCCTGCCTCTCAAAGACGATTTTGGCGAATGTAATTTTGCCATGAAACGAAGTACTGTCAGACGATAAGGCTATTTGTTTTATTCGCAACCCAATCAATACAGTAAAATAATTCCGATTTATATGACAGATTTGAATGGTTTGAAGGACTTCCCGTGGGCCACGAAGGAGCGTCTAATGGCCATGTGGCAATTTCAAATCGAAGTTGGTACGCCTCCGTCGTCCATTGCTCAATATGTGCGAAAGTAAAGAATATACAAACAAAGAACCTGACCTCTCGCAACCTGCCGGCACACTCCCGAATTCAAAGATAAAAAAATATGTAGGTTCACCGTCAGCATACTAATCTTCTTTTTCCGGAGTCAGTCTTGGTCGGGTTACTGAAACCAAAGACAAATTAAATTGTCTTGTGCGGATTCACCCTCAGCATACTAATTTTCTTTTGGGATAAATAAACCTTTGATGCCTGCTACGAGAAATTAATTTTTAAGGTATCAGTACTACAGTCACGGTCGTATTGTATTTAGATTTGTAAACACAAAGAGCCGCATTTTTTACAATTATTGATTTAGAATAATGGCCGTCTGTGTGGATATATGAGACTGAACAATAATTAATAATGTAAAATTAGGAAGATGTCACATTTAACGTTTTTTTTTCTCATATTGAAGGAATCAGAGATTTGTTATTAATTGTAGTTCCAACCAAGATAATATTATCGTTATTGTCCTTTGTAATGGTTGGAATAGAAATTCGAAAAACTGCAATAAGACAATTTTCAGGGTTTGTCGGACTAATGGAAACTTCGGTCGCGCTCACTTTCTCAATAGAAACCTCGTGAAGTAACGTATTGATTTCGTAGGAAACCCACTCGCTTACAGCAATGGTTGATGTTTGTGAGTCAAACATGTAATTTACTTTGCGGGCCGCCGTACCATTTTCTATATTCAAATTTAGCACAATCGTTTTGCTAACTGCTCCGGCCTCCTCAACATTTGACTTTCCACGTCGCCATCTTGATGGCTGACCCGGGGATTCTTAGCACCCCGTGACTATTTAAAGTCTGATGGGGACTTGGGGCCTTGTTTCTTAGATTTTCAGCCATAATGATTTTACATGGAAAAAAGTAATACGGTGGTTTTCCTTTGCCTTCCGTATCGCAGAACGTTGACCATACCGTTGCTTCAACACTGCCCAAAGTTGTCCTTCTGAACCTTTCCAATGTCATTCATCTTCAGCTTCAGTTCGGTACTGACGTTATTGCTGCTTTGCGTCAGGAATATTTATCGACTTCCCAGTCTAGATCCGCAGTGTTCGGGTGTAGCTCTTCACCACGCACTACGGTCTTGGTTAGAGAGAGGCTATGAGTCACTCCTGGACATAATTATTGCGCGTCATCTAACCCTGAGAGCAGTGAGGACCAATGTCCAGTCAACCCGCAATAAAGGTGCGTTGTAATGAAAGTGCATTCATCAGAAGTTCCTTTGACATATTTGAAGAGCTTTATGTATTTTTTACATCAAGTACAAATAGATTTCAACAAGTAAAAATTCAAGAAATAGATAAATCAGTTCAACTTAAAAACCTTTCAAAAACCCAATGGACAGCAAAGGCAGGCTCAATAAGAACGCTTAATCAGTCAATAGATCAGATTATAGAAGTTCTAAAAATAGATAATTTGATGGCTCTACAAGAACTAAAGCGTTGGAACTTTACAAAAAGTTTTAAAATTTTGAATATTTTACCAAAAATTTAAATTTTAACTGAAACGATAGAAAATGTAATAGACTGTGTTAATTTAATAAAAACCACCTCCCTTAATTTAAAGAATAGCAGGTGATGATAGTTTAAATAACCTAATTGAGAGTACCATAATATATGGCGCAAAATTAAATATTGATCCTTATTCTGATTTTTCAAAATATCATTAGACGAAGAATTATACCAAAAAAAAAATGATGAAAATCGTGACACTGCAGCCGATATGTATTTAAAACATTTTATAGGCGAAAATTTTAGGAAATTTAAGATACCGTATCAAGTGGTTTAAATGAGAATTTTGAGCACATTAAACAATCAATTGAGCCGCTGTATTCGGTTTTAAAATTTGCACTTGGCAAAAGAAATATTACCTTACAGATTGTTGGGGAAACACCCCAACATGTGTATTTATTGAAGTACCCTTAATTTTTACCTAGCAAGGTGTGTTAACCAGCATTTACAAAAATTTTACGAAATACATTAGTATATCTTCATCAGGTTATGGGTCCAGTATGTTACCTAAGTTAGAAGCTTTAGTTGAAGGCAGAATTTTTTATTTAGTACAGAAGATTGAAAGTATGGATCCAGTGAAACCTATCAAACCATTAACAAGTGAGACCGACTGGCCAATATGGAAGAACAACATGAGGGATATGCTAGATTATCATGAAGGTGCGTTAGATGTTATTGATGGCAAGCTAAAGAAGCCCAAACCGCTTGGAGAGGAAGCAACAGAAGGTCAAAAGAAGAAATTCAATGAGGATTCTGATTTGTACCGTAAGGCTAATAGCTATGCTAAGTCAATGATCACAAGCGCAATAACTGATAATGTATATCAAAAGATCATGGACAAAACCACAGCCCATGATGCGTGGCTCGCACTAAAAGATCTCTTTGAAGCATCAGCTAAGGATCAGTTATTTAAGCTTTGTACAGATTTCTTTGCTTTTAACTGGACAGCGAACGAAGATGTGTCGACCCATATAGCCAAGTTGAAGAGCCTGTTTTCTGAGTTAAACAGCGCGCAGCGGTTTAGCATTAAAAAAGGAAAACACACTTCCAGAGTTAATGGTAGTTTGTAAAGTTTTACTTATTTTACCAGAAGAGTTCAAGACTTTTAAGACAAGCTGGGTGCTGCTTTCAAATGACAGTGACAAGAGTAAGACATTAGATGATTTGACAGTACAGCTTTGCATGTTCGAGAGAAATTTTGCCAAGAGTAAGGATGGCAACAGTGAACAAGAGGCTCTCGTCGTAGAAAAGCATGCTATGGTACATAGTAGAAGTAAGGACACCAGTTGCAATTATTGCAAGGTCAAAGGTCACTGGGTACGTAATTGTAAAAAGTGGATTGCTGATGGTAGGTCGTCTAAGAACAAACAAAAGACATCAGATGTGAAGACTAAAGAAGATGCAAATATGACATTGTTATCTTTAGATGAAGTTATGATCTGAGAAATGAGTCAGTTTGGTGGGTAGATAATGGCGCAACCAAGCATGTTACAAATACACCCATGTATTCTGTCGATTTTCAGAAGTTTGACAATCCATGTAATATAAGAGCTGCAGGAAACGAGATGTTAGGAGCAGTTGGAAAAGGTACAATACAATTTCTGTATTCCAATAAAAATAGAAAACAAGATTTGCTTACCTTGAACGACATTGGTATGTTCCTCAGATATCGAAAAATCTATTTTCAGTTCTAGCAGCACATGATAGAAATATAGTTGACAGTATTTTTACGTCTACGTCAACAGAATGTACGTTTAAAGCTGAAAATAATGCATTAACAGGAACCAGAGGTTGGTCGAGGATTGTACAAGCTTAAAATGAATCCGATCATTCCAGATACAGAGGTTCACTGTAGTATTGCAGAAGCTGATAAATCGATGTTACAACTGTATCATGAGAGATGGGGACACCAAGACAAGAGTAAGAGCAAAACTTAAGAAAGAGATGGGAATCAAAGTCAAAATGGACCAAGAACTCCTGTGAAGCATGTATTTATGGAAATATGAATAGGCTTTCTTTTGGTACAAGAGAGAGAGCTACCATACCTGCAGAGTTAAATATCAGCTCATTTAGTGGGACCTTTTGATTTATCATTTCAAAGGTACAGCTACCTTTTAATTTTTAAAGAGAACTATACGCGGTTTAGAAGAGAAATCCGAAGTTAAGGATAGATTAAAAGATATGCTGCAGTTGGTAGAAAACGCAGGTCATTCGATAAAAGAATTATTGTCAGATGGAGGTGGAGAGTTTGACAATAATGAGGTTAGATCGTTACTAACAAATAAAGGTATAACGATAAGACTAACAGCGCCATATACACCTCAACAGAATGGCGGTAGACAGCGAGAAAACAGAACAACTATAGAAATGGCTACAACATTTAAGTTTTCCAATCCAGAAGTCGAGTTTCCACCAGGACTATGGGCAGAATTAGTCAACACAACCATCTATGTACTAAACAGAACTGGTAAATCTACAGTAGAAAACGTTAGTCCGTATGAGTTATGGTATGGAAAAAGACCAAGAATAAAGCATTTAATGATAATTGCTAGCGCTTGTTAGTTCCATATTCCAGTTCAGAAATGGCGAAAATGGAAAAGAAAGCAATGTAAGGCTATCTAGTAGGCTATGGTGGGGATGAACGCTATAGAATTTGGGTAAAAGAGAAACATATAGTTTTTGTTTCAAGAGGTGTTAAGCTCCAAGAGAAACTAAAAGTATGTAAAGAAGTACCCATAAGCTCTACAGACCAGAAAAGCACAGATAGATATATCGAACTTCCCATGAGATCGCAAGACAGAAATACGGATGAAACTAGATCACAGATTGTAGAAGAGTTACCAGAACAGCAAGAAGATGATGATGTACAAGATAGAAATTTGGAAACTGAGATAGAAGATGTCAAAGAAAGTGAAGGTAAGGAAGAAAGTTCTGCATACAATTTAAGAAATCGTCAAACTTTAAAATGCCCTGATCGTTTTGAAGAATGCATTCACCTAGCTGAGGAGTTAGTATGCACGACTCCTCAAACATATAAAGAAGCGCTTAAAACCAGGGAAAGAAATGAATGGAAGAAAGCTATGGACAGAGAAATGAGTTCATTGATAGAAAATGAGGCTTGGGAGCACACAGATTTGCCAAATGGATTTAAAGCTCTTCCCTGTAAGTGGGTTTACCGAGTAAAGATAAATCGAGATGGAAGCATAGATAAGTTTAAAGCCAGACTAGTAATAAAAGGCTTTGCTCAGCGCCAAGGCATATATTTCAATCAAACATTTAGTCCAGTAGCAAAGTTATCCACAATAAGATTCGTTTTGAGTGTTGCAGCTAGTGAGAAGATGTACTTACGACAGTTTGACGTTGTGACAGCATTTTTATATGGTATTTTAGAGGAGACCATATATATGCATCAGCCAGAAGGTTATCATGATGATTCCAAAAAGGTTTATAAGTTAAAGCGTAGCTTATATGGCCTAAAACAAGCACCTAGATGTTGGAATAAGAGATTCAGTGATTTCCTTTTCAAACTAAATTTTAAAGTAAGTGTAATCCATGTTTGTACATAAGAAAAAGTAATGGAGAAAAGATGTTCCTTACTTTGTACGTGGACGATGGATTGATTGTGGCTTCGTCTAGAGTAGAATTAGACACTCTTTTGGCAGATTTAGGAAAAGAATTCAAGATAACGTCTAAAGAAGCAAGTTATTACTTAAGCTTGGAGCTTGAGAAGTCAGAAGAAGGCATAAGAATAAACCAAAGAATACAGAAAAAGTACTAGAAAAGTTTGGCTTTTCCCAATGTATACCTGTACATACTCCGATGCTTAAACCACCTGAAAGCACCATACAGAGTGAAAATTCAACACCAGTAGATTTTCCTTACAGACAAGTCATAGGAGCTCTAATGCACCTACTGGTTGGGACCAGACCAGATATAGCCTATAGTGTGGGTTATTTGTCAAGATTTTTAGAAAATCCTAACCAAGAACATGCCATTTGTGCAAAAATAGTTTTACGATACCTTGCTGGTACAAAGGATTTAGGTATCTTGTATAGATCAGCAAAAGATCCCAAGATCGAAGACTACAGTGATGCAGATTTTGGAGGTTGTTCAGATACTGGGAGATCAACTTCAGAAGTAGTATTTACGTTTTCCCATGGAGCAATATCAGGACTAAGTCAACGTCAAGGCATAGTGGCAACTTCAACTTCAGAAGCAGAATTAATTGCAGCCAGTGAAGCTACAAAAGAATTGATTTGGTTGAAGAGATTGTTCCAAGAAATTTGGCAACTTAGAGACGTTTCCATTCTGCAAGTGGACAACTCAGCAGCAGTTAAGTTGGCTCATAATCCAGAGTTGCACCGTAGGACCAAGCATATTAGTATAAGACACTTTTTTTGTACGAGAAAAAGTATTAGAAGGTTCTATAGCTGTGAAGCAAATTCCTACAGAGCAACAGTTGGCAGTTGGCAACGAAACCTTTAGCGAAGATTCGTCTACAAATTTTAAGAGGCCAATTAGGACTTTTGTAAATCTAATTAACAAGGGAAAGTATTGAAGTACCCTTAATTTTTACCTAGCAAGGTGTGTTAACCAGCATTTACAAAAAGACATTGATAGTTTAAGGTTGAGTTTGTCATAACAAATAGTTTTTACTTGTCACCATTTTTAAAATATACATTTTACTAAATAAATTAGTATATCTTCATCAGTATTAACTTACCGTTTTTCACCGTATAGTTTGTTGATAACACCCTGCATGTCCGTAGTATAATTGAGCCATAATTAAAACCCAAATAAATTTATTCCACCCCAGGTAAACAGCAATTTGTGCATTTAAAGCATTGTATTTCAGATACTCCTTAGTATGAACCTGGATTGTCGGTAGAATAGATTCCATTATATGAAACAATCGCTGGAAAGCAAGTTGTCACTCTTCGTCACGGAAACCGTTTTTTTAACGTTTAAATTTAATATATCTTTGTCTCCGTCAGTGTTGTGTAAACAACAATATGTCAAATAAAGAAAGAACATTTTTTTTACCATCTCAACTGCGAAATGGAATCGTCCGGCAGTTCCCGCTTTTGTCTCCACTTCTGCAGAAATTAGATTTCAGTGCCTGGCAAATACTCAACCGTAAATCATATGCCTTAGTCGCATCTCGTGCACTCTTTTCCCCTTTTCCAAGCTTGGATAAGGGACTCCTTTGGGTGTTTTATACGCATTTTCTCAAAACAAACGCTATAGCGTCTCCTCTCTCTCGTTGCCGATTGAAGAAGGTAAAATGGCGGAAATTTGTAGTAAGAAGTAAAACAGATCTATTCCTGTACTCAAGATTCGAATCAAGTTTCGAAGTCTTATATCGCTGGCCTGGTGAAGCTAAGTTGCGAGAATTATAGAAGAAGCAAAGTAGCAAGGTATTTAATGTGAACGAAAAAGCAGACAGTTGAAAAGTTGAATTAAAAGAAAGTTGTTTAAATTCAGTAAAAAAAGAAGTTTCTTGTGAAAGCCAAATAATCAAGAAGTTTGTTAGATATTACATATTTACCCATAAATGTTTGAAAGTAGTTAGAAAATAATTTGCATTTAAAGATCCTTTACACAAATAGTGCACTATGTAAAAATCGACCTCTCCTATTGGTCTATCCATCTCGTATTACGATATGTCTGCGTGATGCAATCGATTTCTTTCAAGAGTTCTTGTGGTGTAGAGGTTTAGATCGTTGGGTCTCACCTGGAAAACGCGTTGCTTTTTTATTTTTTTTTTAAAGATTATGTTTCTAAACAGCTTTTTTTCTTGATTTTCGGTATGTCTTGGGTTAGATTCGGTTAGCACCTGGTTAGTTTCCTTTTCTTGAGCCCCCGTAGCGAGCGAAGCGAGCGGAGGGCCATGCGGATCGACCAATGGGAAAGGCGGATTTTTATATAGTGCACTATTTGTGTAAAGGATCTTATAATGGAGATAATTTTATTTATTGAACATATTTATTGCAAATTAAATCTTGAATTATTAAAGTGCCTAATACCTAAAATACATGTTTCAATTCACACCCTATTAATACAATCTCACCTACCTATGGTAAAACACTTCGCGAATTAAAATTTCTTGATTTATGTGGTGGAATAATTCATGGATGTAATTGTTGATAATATCCAACGTTTAGTATCTATTACTTTTACTATGGTAATTATCAACTTAGTAATTAAGTTTTATTTTCATTTTAGGGCTTACCATTCACGCAATTCGCATAACAGGCCCCCTGTGCGGATTGGTATTAGGACTGAATCTAGGGTCACCAAGCCAAATGAAATTCAACCTAAAGAACAATGTGGCCGTGAGAAACTTTGTGATAAAAAAAAATTTAGAAGCGTAGTTAATAAAAATCATAAAAACTTTAAGATGACTCCTAATAATAAAAGAAATGGTAATAATAAAGGAAATATTTCTAATAAACTATCAGATAGTAATAAAAGCAATAATGGCAGTACTGAAAATATTAAACGGAATGGATCAAATATAAAGAAGATAGCAAAGCAATCTCAAAATT
This sequence comes from Pissodes strobi, assembly GCA_016904865.1. Taxonomy (NCBI): domain Eukaryota; kingdom Metazoa; phylum Arthropoda; class Insecta; order Coleoptera; family Curculionidae; genus Pissodes; species Pissodes strobi. The sequence continues at coordinate 793,920 of MU181969.1, forward strand.
ATAATATCTCGCTGACGCGAGAGGCAACTCCCAGCAAAGAAGAAAAAAGTGATACCTCACCCGTTCGTGAAGAAAATGCTGGTGCAATATCTCGCTCAAACTCTCCAAATTACGCTAAACTACGCTACGCATCTTTTAGGAAAAGTAATAAATCTCCCGACGAAAAACTAGAAACCAAAAACTATTCCAAAGACATAGCTGGTGCTTCAACAAAAAGTCCAAAGCAGGACGCAAAAGTATTAGAAAATAGGGACAAAGGAAAAACAAAATCTTCGCAAAACAAAACGTCCACTTTGAATAACGAACCTGTTTCGGATAAACTAAGCCACGCTGCTAATCAGATTAGTACCGAGATGGAAGACATTCAGAGAATTGCGAATATTAATGAAAACAATGTATCGAATAATAAGAACGAATTAGTTAAAACTAAGGGGATATCAGACAAATTCGCCGAAACAAGCTTAAGAGACAATGATGTATGTAATGACATAGTAAAGGAACTTGAAGAACTCGTAAATATGACTGATAATGCAGTTATGTTACCAAGCAAGCAACAAGCTGAATTAGTGACACCTAGAGTGATAGGTCAAATACAAAATGCTGAGAATGAAGATTATATTGAAAGCGATGAACATTTTTTGCGTAAAGGAAATTTAACATCTCCTGCCTCTAGCCCTCAAGCTTTTAAAAAAGACATTAAAATGAAACTGATTAATTCGCCATCACCAAGACATCCATTACCACCTTCCATTCTAAATAAACAATCTGATCAAGTCAACGAGTCAGATAAAGCCGTAGACAAAGAGAATAAAAATTCTAGTCAAGCATGTAAAAGAAATAAAACAAATTCATCTGATATTGATAAAATATCTCGCACGCCAATGGCGTTCAAGAAAAGTAAGCGATGCAAAGAAAGTAGTCAAGAAAATCCGATTTTAGAAGATATTTTTATTTTAGAAGATGCTTTGAAAGATATCGATAACGAATCCGACCCAGTAGAGGCTTCTTCATCGCCTCAGATGAAGACTGATATGAATAAGATAGAAACCGGTGTAAAATATTCCCCAGCTAAGCCAATATCGGCAGTGACTGAAGTAAAAAGGAGACTTCCACAAGAAATCCATCTTATTGAACCGGAACTTCAGACGATTGAAATAGACGACAACGACGACGATGATTCAAACGGAGCCGCTACTACCGCCGAATCAGTAAAGCCAAACACACATTCCAAACTTAGTGAGAAATCTTCCGTGGCTATCCAAGCAACATCAAATATTACTGGACTAAGAGAAAATCTTTCGCGAGATGATCAAATTATCGCAACCGAACCTCTAACGACTGAAAGAGACGACAACGGCTCGAAGGAGGCCTTCACTAATACTGAATCCCCTAAACAATGCGGGACACATTCCGAAATCGATGAGAAAAAGTCCGCTAAGCGAGCAATATCAAATGATACAATTGAACCTACATCTCTAACGATTGAAATAGACGAGAACGTTTCAGAGGCCCCCACTAATGCAGAAGCAGTTAAACCTGACAAGACACGTTCCGCAATTGATCAGAAAGATTCCGTACCTAATGTTACTGAAATAACCGAAAGTATTTCACGAGATATCCAAATTATTGAACCCGAAACTGTAACGATTGAAATAGACGACGATTTAGAGGAGGCCTCCACTAGCGCAAAATCAGTTAAACCCGACGTAAACGACGTAATAAAAATCGAAAGTGCAGATGAAGATGAAGACCCATCAAGAAGTAGAGTCAATAGTCCAACAAATATTGAAGTTGAAAGGGCTTTACACCAAACAGAACAGTTTGGAGATTTTAATAACCTTGATACTCGAATGACATATTTATATTCGTTTACGAAATATTTTGATGATCACAGAATTGTTGATATGGATATATCTAACTCGCCTTCACCTTCGAAACATATTGAAGAACCAATTCGTTCAGAACAGCAAAAGGAGACCGACCGTTTCTTAAGAGATATGGATGCCATGTGGAACGATATTACTTCTAATGGAGGCAACGGAACTAATCGCAATATTAACGAATTAAACCGTACAGAAATAAATGACCCTGGGGAGAAAATTATCGGTGATAAAAGTTACAACGAAATTTCTGAACAAGGGAGGAAACCTGATCAAAAGGGCTTTGAACCGCGTAGTTCTGAACCCGAACAAGGCCCTGGAAAAGAAACGGCTCAGATTGAAATTGGTCTGGTTGATGATGTTAAAATGTCAAAGGCACGTAAAAGCGCAAGTCTATCAACTAAGTCCAAAATCAAGTCTTCCACTTCACAGGTCCGAAGACAAACTCTTGCTAAGAACATCGACAGTATTCAAGATAGTTTAACTAAGGGGAAGATCCAAAGCAATTGGGGGACGGAAAAGAAAAAATCGATTAATAGAGAGACTGCTAGTGCATTGGAAAGTCAACATATTAAAGTTCTGAAGAAAGCTTCAAATAAAACCATTCTACCACGGAAAACTAAACTAAAACAGAACGAAAAATCTAAGCTTATCAAGAAGCATTCGTCATCAATCACCGCAACGAAAGATATTATTGATTCGCTGACTAAACAAAGTTCTATGGATGACGCTTTAATAGTGCCGAATTTAGAAATCAGCAAACTAGTCGCAGCAAGTAAAAGCAAACGTAAATTATCAAATTATCCATCATCATCATCATCATTTCGGTGTGCCGATTTAGGATGTATAGGTATAGATAATATTTTAAAACGATGTAAACAAATATTAAATGAAGGAAAGGGAGCCATGAGATCAATTCGCAAATATAGATCGAAAAGTTGTTGTTTGAGTAGCAGTCCAACAGTCAGCATACCAATACGCAAAACAAAATCAAACTGTGATGTTTCATTCGGTAGTAAAACTGATATCCAGCCCGAAACAATTTTAAAGTGGTTTGAGGATGCTCAAGAAATTCCTATAGTCCCTATCAAACATACCGAACCAAATCTGACAGGGGATATTAAAACCTTGATGGACTACAAAGATGAACTTATATCTTTATTGTCAACGGGTCCTGAAGATGAAAACACTCTCCAAACCTCGGAAAAGCCTACAAAAAAATCTGCAGAAGTCATCTGCAACATGTTAATTGTCAGTGGCATAAGCGGCAATGAGAGGCAAGATGGACCTTCGGTAGGTATTGACGATAGGAATAAAAAATTGAACATTCGTGGAAAGAAAAGAAAAAGAATCAGACGATTGGATAGTTCTGATGATGAACCTGCGACTACAAAAAAGCAAGATATTATTAACGAGCAGAATCCTGAGCAAAAACTAAAGAAACCTGATCAAAAAGTAAAGAAACCTGAGCAAAAAGTAAAGAAACCTGAACAAAAAGCGAAGGTGCCTGAGCAAAAACAGAAGCAAAAAAGGAAATTGGTACGAAACCATTATACAGAAAATAAATCCATTGACTTAACTAACAAGGCTAAACCAAACTCTTCGAATAAAATAAAATCGCCTACACTCGACAATCCAACGGCAAGGGATACGAGTATTCAATTGGAGGTTAAAGATAGTTCTGCGAATACTTCAACGAATAAATACGTTACAAAAGCTGAATATATAAAAACTTTCGGTAGAATGAAATCACCAGTTAATATATCTTTATCTATACAGCCTCAGGCGAAGTCTTCAAATATTAAGAAATGCAATGCTACATTTACATGTGAAGCTGACAACGAAATTATTCTGAAAAAGGTCAATGAGGATAAGTTCCGAGAAAAATTTGTACATTTATTTGGAAACTTTTCTGAAGACGAAGAAGAATTGATTCAGAGACCTGTTCACGATGACTCTTTGCCTGATGATCAAACGAAACAGCAACGGAAGAAAAAAAAGCTGCCAAAGTCAAAAGCATACATTGAAGATGCCGGAATATCGTCACCAGAACCTTCTACAAGTTCGGCCGCCAATTGTCCAGCGCCTAAAAAAATAGACGGTCGTAGCAAATCACTCGATAATGCTTCAAAAATAAAGAGACTAAAATCGAAGGGAACTGAATTGAGTGTTGCCCAAGTAAAGACAGATAAAGGAGTCGGGACTCGATTGTTAAAGTTAACTGAAAGAAGAGAAAGTAGCTCATCCACCGATAGCAAATCAAGAAAGAAGAGCCATAAAAGTGGGTCAAGACCTCGATCAAGGGATATTAATACCAACAAATATGCTACCTCCACACGGGAAAGGACAGAGCAGACTGGATTACAAACCCAAAGCAGCATATTTGACAGGCGACATAGTTTGTCTTCAAATGACAGTAACAAATCTAGACACAGTCAAACGAAGAAAAAATTAGAGAGGAAATTATCGGAAGAAAGCCTTTCGAATGAATTTGACCCTAAAAGTAGTAAAAACAAAATTGCAATTATTACAGATACACAGAATTACGCGGACTCTGGGGTTGTGCCTAATAGAAAAGAACATATTGAAGAGCCTTTAGCTGTAACCAAGAAACTAGATAAAAAGAGAATTAAGGCTAAAGATGAAAAGATTCATAAAGGACAAGTCTCATCGGAACCCAAGAAAAAATCTGAGGAATCAAAATATGAACCACAAAGCATTAACAACTCGTTAATGGAAGAAATGCATTCTTCAATTTCATCCAGTTGTATTACTAATACTTTATCTATGCAGCAGAGCGATATTGTTCAAACTGTGCCTCATTCGGCTATATATATGAAAAAAATTACCGAAGCTGATAGAAGAAAATCAGCACCAGATGTTTTAAATAGTTCATCTGAAACTTCATTGGTAATAATTGAGGAAACTGACAGTTTTCCTCTGGTATACCGGGCGACTGAAAATGAAATCATTGAGTCTTTCGAGAGTTGTCACTTACTTTTTTCAAAAATGCCGTCTTCTACAAAAATTTATCTAGTAGAAACAGTGGAAAATGAATGTTTGGATACGGTGCACATTTGCGATCCTCCTGAAATCAAAAATTCTAGTACAGTTGTCCAGCAGACTCTTTCTAGAGAAGACGATGACGTAATTGAAATAACTCCACCAGTACCAATGGTCGACTTAACAGAAGACGACGAAAGAGGGAGTCGTGAAACTAGCCCACAAGATTCTCTAGCAGATTTATTGTTAGCGACAAAGAAAGAAATTCAAGACATAGTAATAAAAGATAATTTGATAACACTTTATAGATCTGAAGAAAGCTCCTCTAATACAGCAGATGTTCAGGCCGTCTCTGTTTCTATTTCTATGACGCCGTCAATTAATAAGGTTTCCAATATAAAAAAAGAATCCAATAGCCAGTCGTTGTCAACACCTTCACAGGTTCCTTTAGATTCTTTAGATAGATCAATAGACGTAATGAATACTGAAATATCTGATCAAATACCTACGGTTCAAGAGAAATCTGTACACTCGGCGGAGCCACAAGCAGATTGTGCTTCGCCAGAGAACCGTACTAAAGTTATTGATAATCCTGCAGCTAACACTAGTAGCCAGAGTCCTGTTAATGCTATGGACAACGAGAACCAAACCGCCGGGTTTACATTATTAGATTTATTACAAGAGCAACCTAACCAATCGTCTACAGAAACAAATAACGTAAAATTAGGTTCTCAAAGTTTCAATAATCCATCTGATGACTATGACGAAAATAAGCCACGACGACAAAATACAACAATTAGTGGTGATGAAACTTCATCGAGTTTAGTTAGTTCTCAAGTAACTAATGCGTCTTCGGAAATTAATGATGCCCCTGATTTATTAAAAGTAAACAATCCGCCAATATACGTCTTTAAAAACCCCAGTGGAATCAACGTCGCTTCCAGCTCAAGTAGTCAAGAAGATCTACATTTAAGGGCTCAAAATGTTGGAATCGTTCAATCGAGCCATGTGCCTTCGAATTTAAGTACTTCTAATTCACAAAGTTTACCCTCAACGGCAATGCATCCTACTCAGCTATTGCCTTCTGCTACTCAAGTACAACAGTCCGGTGGGATGCACAGAGGATTACCGCAGTCACTTGTAACAGATAGACATTTACCTAAGGTGCAAGTGCCAACATTAATAAAGTCGGTACAACAATCACCTCAATCGAGCAATCAGTTTTCTATTCCAGGTTTGTTAAATGTAAATGCATCGTTAAGTATAACCCATAAATCTTCTGGCACTGCAGACCCAGTTATTGATCTGACCAATGAAAGTTTGGAACTATCGAATATGGATTTAAAACTTATCGTGGAAATTTTTACCAGACATGCGTACTTCTTGGCACATTTATGTAATGCCCAAAAAGCATATGCTATGTTATTGAATAATAGATCTTTTGTTACGCATTACTTTAAGGCTGAACTTGCACTCTTCGAGCAACAAAAAAATACCCGTCTTTTAAGCCAATCCGCACGGCTCTGGACGGAGTTACAATTATTAAATATTAGAGCGTCCAGAAATCTGAGTGATTCAGCGTCTATTATTGTCGAGCTTATTACTGTTAACCTCTCCTACAAAGACATGCCGAAACGTGTAACTAAACTAATGGTATACTTACTTATTGGTGAATTAGTAAAACCGCAAATAGAAATGTTTGCTACGGTTCCTTTGTTTAAGACATTAATTCGTCATTGTACTATCGTAACTAGGAAAATGTTTGCGCGGTCTTTGGGACCTTTTACAGAGGAAATGAGGAGAATTTTGATAGATCAGGTTGAAGAATATAATAGATTGCTTAAATATCCGGCAATACCACCTAACCAGCAGTGTGCGAATCAGCCCAATAACCATTCGAATACACAGGGTAGTAACTTGACAGTTCTGAAACAAACTACTACTAGTACCCAAGATATTAAAAATAGTAATAGAATTCTACCAAACGAAGCTCAAACTACGCGTATTCTAGAAGGAATACTAAGCAGCCAGCAACAGCAGGAAATTAGTTGTAGAATTGGTGGTACAAGTACCAGTAGTTCTGTTTCTTTAGAGAGTGACCTCGATATCTCCAACCCGCCTAATGTGGCGGTAGGTGAAAATACAATGGAACAAGATCATACCTTTAATACAAATCGTAATGCTGGTATTACCGGCTCTATGAATCCGCCAACTAGTAATGTTTCAATTCGTCACCAAAAAACCTTCGCTTCACCATCGTTGAGATCCTTTAGAACCCCATCGCGTTTTCCTGCTGCAGTTCATGCTAAAAGTCCGGCTCATCAGCAAAATTCTCTGAAATCACCAATGTATAACAATATCAATGCTCCTCAGCGTATAATTGTAAAATGTGCCAATCTGACTACACAGTCAAATATTCATCACGTCGAGTTGCCTGGCGGAGCCAACACCAATAGTTTAGGATGCACTCCAAGATATTTGACCAATTATAACACACCTAGTCACAGCCATGTGTATGCCTCAACGGGTGGGTCAAGCCTACCTCAGCTCAATCCTCAAAATAGCAACTTTGCACCTCAACCGACAATGGTTCGCAACTCATTATCCGGACAGGAGAACATACAATCAGGATATCGGTCAGATCTTTCTAGAAAACACGTTTTTCAACAAGACTCTCAATGGCCTAATTCCATGCTTGCATCAAATTCTCTGCCCAATAACATACCCCAACATAATACTGTCTGTCAGAATTCAAGATACGAACGTGATGACCTAATAAATCAATCCAGTCGAAATAATAATATTCAGCAAAGTCCACGGTCCGAAGCAGTTCGCTCTGTTAGAGATCTTCCGAGCTACGAGGATGCTATTGGTTTTGCAAGATCTCTATCTCCTAATGAACCGCCTGGGCCAGCTTCGATTGACGATAGTAGAAAACGCAGTGAGAATTTACTTGAAGAATTGTTAGAACTATCTGAAACTCATCAAGCAGTGTTTGAGAAGTCCGGAAATTCTGTGAATGATAACTTTAGAGTCAAGCTGCCTTTTACTAAGCCCGCTACACCTCCCTTAACTACAGTTACTACAACGTTGGCGCAATCATCTCTTGCCATGAACCTTCATCAACAGATCGAAACTGCTACGACGAATTCTAAATGTAAATTATCCACAATACCAACCGTATCTACTGGAATGCAAGTAGCCAACTTCACGTCTATTACCGAAGAGCCTCCATCATCATCAATCACGCCTACAACTGAAGTATGTACACCTAAAAGCTGTCCCAACTCAGATCTTACTGTCTTAATAACACAGCAGTCTAATACTAATTCGGGCTCACAAACTCAATCTGCCACATCACTACAAACTAACTCTCAGGATCAAATTCTTTTAGTTAACAATACAGCGGCAAGTAGCAAGTATGTTGTAGGCCAACCGCAAAGAAACACAGTGCTTAACCAAGGTTTAGCAGCTTTGAGTTCGATTGGACAACCCTCGGCAATGCTGCATCCTTTTGCTAACCTGGTTCACACTCAAGAAAATCGGTCTCCAGATCCTGATTTTACTTTTCGGAATTTGGGATCATCGCCTAATTCCTCAGTAAAAGCCTCTCAAGAAAACTTAACCGGCTCGCCGAAAGGAACAAGTGCTAAACCAAAAGTCAATTTTAAATTAGTGCCTGCTAAGCCTGTATCTAGAAAACGTGGTCGACCTGCAACTGCGATAACAAAGAAAGTCAGCGGAAAGAATAAAAGAACTAAAAAGTCCATGACAATTGAAACCGTAGAGGTTAGTAGTGACGAAGATATGCTTCCCGAGCCAGAAGCTAAGGAGGCTAATGTTAAGTCTGATGCAGCAAATATTGAAATTCCAAAAGGCGCAACCTATGGCGAGGAACCTGCCAACGATTTTGGTGTTCAGGACCTAACGGAACAGTGCGAGCAACAGATGAATCAAGAGTGTGAAAGTAAAGATGAATCCCCTTCAATAACTGCAGCTTCTTCATCAAATATCCATAAAGTTTTAGTTCCTCCATCTGAGATTAAAAGTGAACATATATCTAATGCTTCTTCACAACCCCAATCATCAGCATTGCCAGTCGTTGAACAGTCTTTATCTAAAGTTTCCGATATTTTGAGAACTAGCACCACTGGTGGCGAGGATGATATTGAAACCATCGATTTGACATGGATCGACGATATGGATGAAACAGAATTACAGGGCGAGATGGATTTTGTCTTTGTTAAGCAAGAAAATGTTGAACATGGAGAAGTCGAAGAATCGAATAATAGGGTGGTAAGTTGAATCGAGTAACTTGTATTTGCATTTTTTTTGTTATTAAATGACATTACACCATTGCAATTTTTGACATACCTTTACGTTATATATTGTTAACCTTTGTTAGCTACCGTTTACCTTCGAAAGAATGATTCTGAGTATTAGCAAACATAATTTCTATGAGGCAGTTTTGAAATACAATCTGATATTGAAGATACTAATGCTGACTCATATAGTTTCGTTTCGAGTTTACTCACCGACTAAAAAGCAAGGACACGGTGCTGATTTGTGACGTCACCATCTTAAAACATCATAACGATATAATATGTGATATTTGTTACATTTATGTCTTTGTCTCACTTCTAAATTTACTGCTGCCCTTTAGGCAATCGTTATTTACATATTAAAACTTATATTAAGCAAATTATGCGTTAAAAAGGCTAAAAACCATAACGAGTGAAACTATTGCTTTGTCTAAGATGTCTTACTGTAGTTTTTTTATATGCTAAAAGTAAGTATTAATAGAAATTATAGAACATAATACATATGTACATCGAATTTTGCAGTACACTCTTGCTGTTAAAATTATCTTTAACAATACGTTTTTTTATCGCATATCAAAGAGTTTTTGCGTTTTAAATTATTTAACCTTCATAAACCCTGGAAAAGGAAGGAAACACACCAGAAAAAGGTCAAAAACAAAGGGTAGTGATGGCCATGGGATACATACCAAAAGCATGGAGAAAGGCGAAAGTCACCTTCATCTCGAAGATAGGAAAGAAGGATGGGACATACCCCAAATCCTTCAGACCAATCAAACTCACGTCATTCTTATGCAAGACAATGGAGAAGGCAGTAGACAACTACATCAGATCGGGCAGAACATACAGAACGGGCAGGTCCACAGAGACCGCACTGCTCCAACTGACCAGCATTATACAAGAAACTTTAAATGAGAAAGAATCCGCGCTCTGCGCCTTCCTAGACATCGTGGGAGCCTTCGGTAATACATCCCACATGGTTGGAAAGGGGGCACTAACGAGAAGGGAAGTGAACGAGACAATATATTGATGGATGTGTGAAATGCTTGCCACGAGTACAGCAGAAACTTCAGTAGGCAATCAGACTATTGAAGTGAGCATCACTCGGCGAGGTACAGGGTGATCCCCTATAATGTCGCCCCCCTTTACCTTTTTTATTTTAAGTGTCTCAAAAAAATTAAAAGTATGGTTATGTAGGTACTTAAAAATACTTTTTTTCTACGTATAAAAAATATTGGAAAAATGATCAGTATACAGGGAAAAACAAAAAGTTAATTTTTTTTCAATGGAACACCCTATATATGAATTTATTTTTCGATTCCTCGTAAAATTCTAAGCATATTTTATGTATGATGTTATACCTCTAGAGTTAGTAGTTTCGCAGCTATAAACAGTTGAAAATCGGTATTTTGGCTACTTTTCACCTTGGTAGCAAGGAGATCATTAGAGATGGAGTAAAATGAATTTCACATTCCTATCTTAGCTTTTCAAGAGCTATCTGATGATGCTAACTTATGGTACCTACCGAGGTACCAGATTTGGTACCCATGGTACCGCCTGCCAGTTAGTACCGTCAGATAGCTCTTGAAAAGTTAAGATAGGAATGTGAAATTTATTTTACTCCATCTCTAATGATTTGCTTGCTACCAAGGTGAAAAGTAGCCAAAGTACCGATTTTCAACTGTTTATAGCTGTGAAACTACTAACTTTAGAGGCATAACATCATACATAAAATATGCTTAGAATTTTACAAGGAATCGAAAAATAAATTCATATATAGGGTGTTCCATTGCAAAAAAATTAACTTTTTGACTTTCCCTGTATATCGATCATTTTTCCAATATTTTTTATACGCAGAAAAAAAGTATTTTTCAGTACCTACATAACCATACTTTTATTTTTTTTGGGACACTTAAAATAAAAAAGTTATAGGGGGGCGACATTATAGGGGATCACCCTGTACGCTACAGGGCGGAGTATGCTCACCACTAATATAGAGTCTAGTGGTGGACGAACTACTGGAAATACTGACAGACCTCGACCTACATTGTGTTGGGTATGCCGATGATATTGTCATCACAGCAAGAGGAAAGTTTGAGGGTACACTATGTGAACTAATTCAGGCTAGACTCAAAGCACCGGAAGAATGGTGTCAAACAGTGGGGCTGGAAATAAACCTATCCAAAACAACCATAGTACCCTTCTTTAGGAAGAGAGAACTCCCTAGAGTGAAAGTTATACGAATACATGGGACCAACATTAGACCGGCATCGGAAGTCAGATATAGGCATAACGCTGGATTGTAAACTCAAATGGAATATACACATTGCAGGCGTTATAACTAAGGCTACGAGGGCCCTCATGGTGTGCCAAAGCCTTGCAGGAAACCCCTGGGGATTTAAACCAGAAATCCTGTGATGGATGTTCGCAATGATAGTAAGACCCACTCTACTTTACGGGTCGATCGTCTGGTTCAAGGAAACGGAAAAGCAGATCATAAAATCAGCTCTCAACAAAGTAGAACGCCTGGCGTGCATTAAGCATAACAGGCGCAATGAAAACTTGTCCAACAGCAGCACTCGAGGCAATTGTGGGCCTCGCACCTTTACACCTTGTTGTAGAGGAAGCAGCTAGACAAGCAATGACTAGAATCACAAGAGAGGGAACGAACGAGAGAGGATGGCTTAGAACGAGTGAGTTAACATCCTTGACAAAGCATATATCTGAAAAATGCTCACAATAGTGCTAAGGAGTAGAGAAGAATGGAAAAAGAACAGCACTTGCATTCTCAAATCGCAGCAAGGTGCCACAAAATGGTATACAGACGGGGCAAGAACTGAACAGGGGACCGGAGCCGGAGTACTTGGGCCAGGAACCAAATTCTCAGAAGCAATGGGAAAAGACCCAAACATATTCCAGGCGGAAATTGACGCCATAGGAAGATGTGCGCAGTTCAACCTAGACAGAAACTATAGAGAGAAAGAGATTGTTATCTTCTCAGACAGTTAAGCACCCATCAAAGTGCTGAGCTCAACAACAATCAGCTCCAGAATGGCATGGGAATGCCTAGATAGGTTAAGTGAACTAGGCAAGAATAATAATTTATCCCTTCAATGGATACCAGGACACGCTGGAATAGAAGGCAACGAAGAAGCAGACCAATTAGAAAAAGTAGAAGCACAAACTCCGCCTTTAGGACCGGAACCTTTCTGTTGCATAAGGACGCACACCTACAAGGAAGAATTCAGGAAAGAAGAGTGAACCAAATGGATCAGTCTATGGGAACGCCTTCCAGGGTTAAGGCAATCAAAGATGTTTCGAGGGCCCCTCACCCAAGAAGGTCAAAACACCTTATAACACTGAGTAAGAACAACCTACGCATCCTCACCGGCTTTCTTACGGGCCACTGCCGGTTGAGAAGGCATTTGGAGAGAATAAAAATTGAAATCGAGGACAATAATTGCCGGTTCTGTGAGGAGGGGATGGAAACCCCGGAACACCTCACGGAGTGCGAGGCGGTCGCGAACAGGCCAATGGCCTGCTTCGGGTGCTGCATCGTCGAACAGGAGGAACTTCCATCCATAGAACCATCCAGACTACTTGCTTTTATCAAAGCACTGAAGCTGGATGAGGTACTCTGATAGAGAATCATGTCAACGGAAGCACTATGGAAGAGAGACACAATAGATCTGTACAGGTCGAAGTGTATTAACACCCCCCTAGATCAATCATTCATTCATTCAAGGTTAGTGATGGGCCTGGCAAACCGTTTAATAACTCTTTTACCAGTATTGTGTTAGCCACTAAACGTTTATATAAAAACATTATGTAGTGCGATACACTACGCAATTTTTTTATGGTAGTGGCACACGCACTAAAGGGAGATCCTATGGCGCTCGACGAAGGGTGTGTGTGCGAAGATGTTGATTGACACGGTTCTTGAATAGTTGTAGGTTGTAATTAGGAGGATGTCCTGGGAGTGAGTTCCACAGTGATGCAGTGCGCCAGACAAAGGAGTTGTAAAGCGATGTTCTAGGTGTTTCCAGTTGTACGACGAACTGGTGCGCTCTTGCCGTCTGTCGTGACTGTCTGACAGGCGTTGCCAAGGGCGGGATGAGACGGGCCAGATCCTGGGAACATCTGCCGTGAATGTATCTGTAAAACAGACACATTTCGGCCACATGTCTGCAGATTCCGGGTCAACTCCGGGTCGCCGACAAGACGCACAGTTCTCTTCTGAATGGAATCCAGCAGCTTTAGGGCGACACCCCAGATGTGTGAGCAATATTCTAAGCACGGTCTTATTTGCGCTTTGTAGAGCAAGAGCAACTGCTGCTGTGTATACAGTTTTTTGGTGCGAAATAGCGCACCAAGCTTCTGTGAGGCTGATTTTGCGATGTTAGCAACGTGGTCATGCCAGCACATATTGCTGTTGACCGAGACACCCAGCAGTCCGATTGACGAGGATGAAGGAATGGTCAATCCTGCCATAATGATATCAGGCCCTCTTGGTAAACGTGGCTGCTTGGGTCTTTGTTGCATTAAACTGGACCAAATTTCTGTCGCCCCAAGTTTGAACTTACTCCAAGCATAGTTGCTTTTATGAAAACCTTAGTATTGTATTCGATACCATCAGAAAAATGCAGCAGTTATTCTTTTGTCGTCAAAACATAACGATGACAAAATTAGTGGAGAGGAAACTGATTACAATCCGGAAATCATCTTACAAAATAATAAAACAAAGGGTAAATACAGTGGATCATCATCATCATCAATCAGCCCATTGTCATCCACTGCTGAACGAAGGCCTCCCCCCAGTGTCTTCCATCTGTTCCTGTTTTGTGCCTCTCCGATCCAATTCCCTGCAGCTCTTCTGAGATCGTCTGTCCATCGGGTTGGCGGCCGTTCTCTACTGCGCTTGTCAGCGCGCGGTCTCCATTCAAGTATTTTCTTAGACCATCGGCCGTCCCGCATTCTAGTTACGTGCCCTGCCCATTTCCGTTTCTGCTTTGCCACATGCTCGATCACGTCGGTCACTCCTGTCGCCTTATCTCGTCGTTCGTCACGTGATCCCTTAGTGATATCCCAAGCATTGCTCTTTCCATTTTTCTTTAATGTATCTTTAATTTTCTCGTAGCTGTAGCTGTTAGAGTTAGAGTCTCTGCACCGTACGTTAGTACCGGCAGAACACACTGGTCATACACTTTCCTTTTCAGACAGATTGGTATATCACTGTTAAACGTCTCTCTTAGTCTTCCGTAAGCTGCCCATGTCATGTTGATTCTTCTGGTCAGTTCCGCTGTTTGGTTATCTCTTGACATCCTAATTTCATGTCCGAGGTAGACATATTTGTCCACTAGTTCGATATCTCCTCTCTCAGTTTTTATGTTTTCGCTTGGCACATAAATTTGTCATATACTTCGTCTTTGATAAATTAATCTGTAATCCGACAGCCGAACAGGCTTCTTGGAGTTCTTCTACCATTATTCTTATGTCCTTTAGATTGTCGGAGATGAGGACAGTGTCATCAGCATATCTCAGGTTTGTTAAGTTTGTACCATCAATTCTTACACCCTTATCATCCCAGTTGAGTCGTTTCATTGCGTATTCTAAGACAGTAATAAATAATTTAGGTGATAAGGTATCCCCTTGTCTGACTCCTCTTTCAACTGGTATACTGTTGCTTCTTCTGTCCAGTTGTACCTTCATCGTTGTGTTTTTGTAGATGTTATATATTAACCTTGTATATATGTAGTCCACTCGGCACTTGTCTAGTGATTCTAATACTGCTTGCAAGCTTATCGAGTCATAAGCTTTGTGGAAGTCTACGAATATTAGGACTAGTGGTCTGTTATATTCAACTGATTTTCCTATTAGGATCTGGAGGCATTGTAGATGGTCATTCGTCCCAAATCCCTTGCGGATGCCGGCTTGTTCAAAAGGTTGATAGAAATCGAGTTTGTTTTCCAATCTCACAGTTATTATCCTTGTAAATAGTTTGAGAAGGTGGCTCAATAGGCTTATGGGTCTATAATTTTCTAAATCTGCTATGTCTCCTTTTTTATGTAGCAGAATGGTAATAGCGTTGTTCCATTTGCTGGGGAATTTCTCCGTCGTACAGGCACATATTGAAAAGCTCCATAATTCTATCGAGCACTTTAATCGCATCGATCACTATATTGTCCTCTCCAGGAGCTTTATTGTTCTTTGCTCTCTGGAGTGCTGCTTTGATTTCTTCTTTATTAATCTCGGGTAGGAGTTCTGATCCCTGGTTGACAATCCCTTTCTTTGCAGTTGTACATTCTGGCGTCTGTTCTTCTCTTGTTTCTGCCCTTGGTCTACGTATGTACAGCTCTCGGTAGAATTCTTCGACTATATCCATTATTTTTTCTTATTTGTCTAAATATCGCCTTCCTTGTTTTTTATTTTAATTATTTGTCTTTTCTCAATTCCCATTTTTCTGCGCATCACTTTCATGCTTTTATTACTTTCTATTGTTTGTGTGACTTCTTTTTTACGGTAGGCTCTGGTGTCGTCTCTTATGGCATTCGATATTTGTTTGTTTATTTCCAGAGATAAATCAAGATATTTATTTATCTCTGTTTATTTCTCTCATTTCTGCGTTGGGGCTCTCCTTCCTCATTTCTCTTCTTTTTTGTATGAGGTCCTTAGTAGTTGAGCTGATTTTTTCTTCTTTCTGATTTTTCGGGCAGTGTAACTTTTGACTTTTTTCTATGGCCTGCTTAATTTCATCATTTATCGATTCCATTGTGTTGGTTGGTTTAGGGTTTTTGAGATGGTCAGTGATACATACATCTTTGGAATTTTTCTGTATCTGTTGGGCACATCCATGATTGTCTTGTAGGTTTTTCGATCATTCTGTATCTTTCATTTACCTTATCTATTTTGACCGTGGCTCGCACTATCCTATGATCGCTCCCCGTATGGAACCTGTTTAGTACCGTAATATTCTTTACTATTCTTTTTTTATCGGCTATTATAAAGTCTATTTCAATTCGAGTGGATCCATCCGGAGCTTCCCATGTCCATCTTCTATTTGGTTTTTTATAGAAATGGCAGTTCATAGCCCAGAATGGGCGGCTGAAATAAACATCACCAACACGTCTGGCAAACGTGATGTTGTAATGCCAATAACCCCCCCTACCTCTACACAATACAGTGGATACAAGGGACAAATTTGCACGACACAAAGAAAAAGTAATCGGTGGCAATATTTTTTCATCTGCTGGTGTTAAAAAATTCAGATTGGAGAAAAATCGTTTTGATACGAGAAGAATTCTTTTGCGTTGGTCCAAGAGGTAATTCGGAAAAATATAATTCGCAGGTGCAATAATGACAAGTCATTACATACCAACATAAAACAATCCATGTTATGTGTATGTGCAGAAAGATCAAAAAATATAACCGTTTATAGTAAGTGTGATAATCAAATTTATATTTAAAAGTTTCTTAGACTCCTTTCTTAATTATTTCTTTATCAACTACGCAGGAGTAAGTACGTATCTGTGCTGTGATTGACTAACCTCGCGTAAGGGGGCTGGGCTTAGGAGAAAAATTACCCCACCTTAAACGGCACCAAAATGCAAGATGTTGGCCCCAGAACTGTCTTAGCTTTATCTACTGTCGACTTTTTGTAGTTCCGACCTTCAATTATTTTCTTTTAATTCAGGCGGTAAAAGTGTTATACCAAATTCTCAGAAAGCTTGCGTCTTGGTTAGATATGGCTACCTCAATATATCCATATATTAAAATATATGACCATTTTCCGAATATGGCCTTGGTCAATCCAGTGCTGGAAAGGAATTCGATTTATTTTTCACAAGGATTCGTACCTAGCTCTTCCATTGGATATAGGAAATAAATACCGGAAAACTAAGGTGCATGGCCAGATACTCTTAAAGATAATCTATCTGCATTTTCCTATCTAGATAATATATTATCATCTAGGTTTTATACTATTTTTTTTCTTTATTGCAATGTTAGACAATAAATATCGCTCCAAATAAAGTAAAATAAAATACTGTTTTTAATATTTCCAGGTGCCGTCTCCTGCTGATAGTGGTATAGCTAGTCCTCCAAATCAGGTGATTATTTATTGATGCCCATAATACTATAATTTTGTGGCGGAATAATTTATTGTGTTTTTTGCTTGCTTAATACGTTAACGGTTCCAGGGTGCAACATGGCATTAGGCCAATTTATGGCTCTAATCCAATTTATTAGTACTAAAGTATGAATTTAAATAACTAGTCAAGACATGGATGACATCATTGAAAATTTAAATTCCAAAAAAGCCACTGGCCACGATATCCTTTCAGTTATCATTGAATAAAGCATTCGGCTGAATTATTATCTTTTTAAACATCTGCCGTTCCAGAGCAAATAGCTAAAGTCGAGGCTAAAGTTTTTCCAATTTTTAGAACTAATGAACCAAATAGCTATCCTCCAATTCTAGCTATTTTTTTTTATTTTAGAGAAAATTATGTACTCAAAATTAACCCAAACAGCAGGCAATATGGGTTTCGCAAATCTAGGCATACAGAAGTAGCAGCAACTAATATTATTACATATGTATATTCAGTTAAATATCTAGACCAAAATAAAACGTGCCTAACATATATTATCTCTAGATTTGTGTAAGGCGTCTATAGATCATGATAGTTTACTTAAAAAACTTTTGGATGATGTAAAATTTATTATTGGTTCGTAAATTATTTATATAACAGATAGGATGTACAGAGTAGTCGAATATTAATAAAATAATAAAAATAGACTATGCCTGTGATGAGAGAGATATCCTAATTTTAATTTTAGGTCAGAATGTAATAACAAAATTTTGTTTAGTATTAAACGTCACATCTATGCTTAGGACTCTTAGTATACTATTACTAAAAATACTCTAGAAAAAATAAATCTTAATTATCCCATATCCTGCAACTATTTCCTACCGAATTTTAATTGTAACTGTCAGTTATCTTATTTGACTGAATATTTAATAAGATAAATAGGCCGTTGAAATTGAGTGTGCAAAATAAAACTAAAATAAAATTAATTGGTCAAAATTTTCGTTCTTATCACTATTAATATCTTACGCAACACAACGACCTTTACACATCTTAGCCGAGTGAAAATATGGGGCATAGATCTTACATGAACGTTTCATTTTTTTAGAACGAAGAAGATACAACTTATACAGTCGTCCATAGTTTCTGCATCTGTGGACAAATAGCTAACTACAACTGCGCTTGTGGAGATGCATGGTATTGTGGACAGCAGTGTCAGGTATGGTAAATTAATTGTCATTATTTACATATTAATCTATGCGTCCACGTTTGTCAAAGACTTCCTAAAAACTAAAAATATATATATATTTTTGCTAAAATGCAGGGCCACCCGGCCACATAATATCATCACTTTCACATTAAGCGCTTCCCCCTTTTGAAAAGTTAGAGGATAGGAAAACGACAAATGAAATAGCCGAAATATTTAATAATTCTACACCTAAAAAAGTGATTTAGGGCTTCCGAGCAACAAGAGTATGATATGAATGGTGGCCTTTTCTCAGGAGAAGATCTTGCTCCTGCTGTCGCATTTCTCTCTAAAAAATCAACTGAAATTCATGAAACTCTTCTTCAACCCAATATCAACACTGATCAAAATGAAGCAAATTCTGAAGTACAAGCAATTGAAGATAATATTCAAGAACCAGCCACCGTTTAATTTTCGAATCGAATACCAGAGCCATTAAAATTTATGCTAAATACGGCCCCAGAAATCCAGTAGGCACCAGCATTCGGCAATATTTATGGTCACACATGAGAGCTATTTTAGATGAGAAGCAATTTCAACTCCGAAGAAATAAAAAGTTAAAAGAGACGGCTACAATAAAGGCACAAAACGCAAACTTGTTCATTAAAAAAAAAAACAATAAGGATTCGAGTGAAAAGCAAGTATGCGAAGACATATGCATCATCTGCGGTGATGTCGGAAAGCATAGGGAATTGTGGCTGTAGTGTTGTGGTGAATGAGCCCATGAGCCATGTGCCAATAATGAGCGCGGATACTTTATACGTCCAAAACAACCCCCACTTTTGCTGTGTCTGGCTTTATTAAAAGTAACAGTTTGAAATATAAAATGTAGGTTTTGATTGGACTTTTTTAAGATGTTCTTCAAATTTATTTGGGGTTTATCTTGAGACACTTTTCTGTCCGTGGCTCTACAAATTTTAATGCAAATTGCTGAAAGTATTTCCTGCAAATCAGACGTCTGCAAAATAGCGTTTGCTTTTGCAAATATGACAATCGCTTGGATCTTTTATTTTCTTGATACCCAACCCTTCGAAAAAAAAAATTAATGCTCGAGAATCAAATTTCAACAAAACAGGCGTCAAAAATCTGAAGCAATTTTTATATTATGTGAAAAATGCAAGTAACCAAATTCAAATTCTTTATTGTCTATGATTTAAAATAATCTCATTGGCAAAGCTACTAAACACTAAATAAAACCACAAGAGTAAAATAACAATTATTATTATAGCGACAAAACATAATAAAATTAATGGACCACAGAAATTATGCAAGCAGATGCCCCAAAATAGAGTAAAATTACAATTTTACTACGCGTCATAAATATGATTCCAAACATATATGTAATTAAATAAAGCGAGCCCAGCCCAAATCAAGCAATTGAGTCCAAAAAGAACTCATCCACGCTATAGTAAACCCTTCCAATGAAAGTTCTTTTACAGCTTCTTTAACTACAGCCAATTTGTCTTATGGAACCTGGTAGCCTATTGAACATCTTTTTGCCAGAACAGATGACTGATTTCTTTATTAGTTCAGTAGACAGTATAGTAAGTTTCACAGTCTTCTTCGTGTTCTTCTTCCTTTTGATAGGACTATGCCCTGTTTTTTCCAACTTTTTATTCGATGTTCTGTGACGATGAAGTCCAGGAGTCATCTTTTTGGTGGTCTTCCTAAGCGTCTGGTCGTGTTCGGTTTTTCCTTGTATGCGGCCTTGGCGAGTCTATCGTTTCCCATCTTGTCGACATACTCTCTCCACTTTCTTCTTCATCTTCCTCGTCACCATCTGACAACATCTGGAATCCCATCGCATCGCTCCCGGATCTCATTGCTTCGCTTCCTCTTCCTCAGTGTGACGCCTGCGATCGCACGTAAGGCCTTCCATTCGGTCGTTCGTAGTGCTCTTTTCGTTTGGTTGGTGTCTGCTTTCGTTTCCGCTGCTGTTCTGTAGATCCTGGCCTTGCTGGTTATCGACATGTGTTTGTTTTTACAAATAACATTGCGTAGACAGCCAGACACTATTGCTGCTTTATTTACTTGTGTTTTTGATCTCCTCATATGTATTTCGGCTGCTTGAAGCTATTAATCCCCAGATATTCAAAGCTCATCACTTGCCAGCTTGCATCGTATCGGTTCCTTGCTTTTGGTCATAGATCTGGTTTTCGATATCGAGATGTTCATGTTATATTTCTTTGCGGCCTGATTTAGCTCGAATAGCATTCGCTGCAAGTTGTCCTCATTTTCTGCTATGAGAACCGCATGGTCTGCATAGCACAATATTTTAAATTCTGTTTATTCCATTCTGTAACCTCGTCCCACATCTTTCACCCAGTTTATGCTGCGGTCCATTACCAGGTTGAACAGTATCGGACTCAGGCTATCTCCGTGCCTGATACCTGGATGTCTGCACTTCCTCTGTGGTTGAGGTGCCTGACTGTATTCTTGTACTGTTGTTGGTATTGAGTTGTTTTATTACCTGGATAATACTGTTGTTGGCTCCTCGTTCTTGTAGGATTTGTAGCACATCCTTTAGTTGCACTATATCAAATGCTTCAGTTAGGTCAACAAAGCAGGGGAACGCAGGTTTGCTAAATTCTGTGGACTTCTCGATGATTTGTCGCAGTATGAATATAGCGTCAATTGTTGATCTATTCTGTCGAAAACCTTGTTGTTCTTTGTTGATGCTGACTTTACTTGATAGATGTCGGGTTGTTATTTTGGCTTCATGGCGGTGTTGAGCAGGCTCGATAGTTCCTTGGGTCTTTCTTTGCTCCCTTCTTGTACATAGGGATTGTAATGCTAGATTTCCATTCCTGGGGTACTTCTCCTGTGGACATAATCATACTGTAAAGGTGTGATAGTTCTATCATCAGCTCATCGCCCCCATATTTAAGCATTTCGTTTGTTATTTTATCTGGGCCTGATGATTTTCTGTTCTTTAATTTGTTGGTTGTTGTTTTTATCTCTATTTTGTTTATAATGTAGTTGTCGATGTTAATGGCCATGGTCCATAGATCCGCTTGTTCTTCGATATTGTACAGCCTCTTGAGGTGGTTTGTTCATTCCTCAGCGGTAATATTGACTGCGATTTGTTCGTTAACTGGTTTCTTCTGCGATCTAATGAAGTTCCATATTCTCCGTTGTCCTCCGTACAGGTCATGTTGCATGTCGGTGGAGAACTTTTCCCAATAGTCTTCTTTGATTTGTGCTATTTTAGCATTGGCTCTGTTTCTTACGGTGACGTATTGCTTAGGTATTTAATGTAGGCTGCTCTTTTCTCTGCAGCCAGGGTTTTTATTTCTGGAGTAAACCATGGTTTGTTGGCTTTTGCGTTCACGTTTACCTTTCTTTTGCCAATCGCTTCTTCTGCCGCTGTTATGATATTATTTTTGATTTTGGACCAAGCCGTATCGATTGTATCCCCAGCTGTTATTGGATTTGCTGTTATTCTTTCCTTTAACCGTGATTTGTATAAGTCCTTGGTGCTGTCGGTGTCGAAGGATTCTATGTTGAATTTTTCACGGATTACTGGTAGTTTTTTTACGGACAAGACATGGCTTTTTAAGAATACACAATGAAGCCAAAGTAAGTATCCTCAAGGGGAGGAACAATGGTATGCATGACTCTGTGGGTT
>MU181969.1:816089-833250 GCA_016904865.1 Pissodes strobi
AAGTATCCTCAAGGGGAGGAACAATGGTATGCATGACTCTGTGGGTTCTGCCCTGCAGACAAATGTTATTGCAAGACAAAAACCGATCGCAAAGGATATTCCTCACAACATCCCCAATAAGCGCATAGTACGCACTCGTTGCAACTTCGGCATACAATTCGCGAGATGTTACCTTAATCGCATAGAAGCTCTGTTCAAGACTTTTATTTAAAAACAAAACATGATTTGCAAACTTCAGCCTGTCGTTAATATGAAGAACAAGGAATTTGTTGACCTGGAGGTTAGTTACAGGTTTGATATCCAATGGAATATTAACACTTAAAACACATGGCATTTGTTTTACTTACTTGCAATGTTAAGTAGTTCGCATCGCACTATTTCTTAAATCATTCGCAATCATGTTTTCAAGCTGCGAAGGAGCTTTGTGTCGCCAGAGTATGGTGGTGTCATCCGCGAAAATGGTAAAAGTTCCAGATATGTTCAAACAGGGCAGGCCATTGACATAATAGAAATAATAAGGGTCCGAGTACAGATCCTTGGGAACACCTGCAGGGACTTTCAATTGTATGTGTATTATTTATGCTGACACTTTGACACCTATTTGATAAGTAGGGGGCAAACCAGTCCAAAGCTGTACTTCTCAATCCATGCCTTCCGAGTTTATTGAGCAGGGCCCTGTGATTCACACAGTCAAAAGCATTTGCAGTACATCCACAGTACAATGAACGTAAGAATGAGAATCTAACAGCATTCATTTAAAAGACCAAATTGTGATGTATTGATCAATTTATGTGTCTCAAGAAAGCCCTTCTTTGCCCTACATTGAAATGGGACGGTAGTTGGAACATAATTCAGGATCGCTCCCTTTAAAAAAGGAATAGCTGTTGCTTGTTTTAAGCAAGATGAAAAAATACCCATAGAGAAAGACCAAGTTATAGCCATGGACATAGTATCAATAGCAATATGTGGAAGCCTGGTAAGAACCTTTAATGATATTCTATATCATCCGGTTGCATTCTTATTTTCAATGTCTTTAAACATTTGTTCCAGTTTATTTACATCAGTTGGCACACACCGTTACGAGAATGAGCGCAGTTTTGAATATCATGCATCTATTAATATCATACTGACATTGGCACATTCAAAACACTGATCAATTTAACGAATGTTTAAAGTGACTAATCGAAGTTTAAAGTAGTGATTCTTGTTCCAATCATATGCAAGGTGTCGTACTAAGCATAAATGGACCTTTAAGGAAGATGTCATAAGAGGTGTTATACATTTGAATAGAAGTGGCCTAGATGGCGTCCAGCTGTCACTTTGACATATCCAGCTGTGATTTTCATGTTAAAAAATAGCACTTTTATTCTTATATAAGCGCCTCCAAATCTGGCACCAATATCTGTACTAGTTTTCGATATTGATGCCATATTTGGAGGCGCTTATATAAGAATAAAAATGCTAATATCTGCACTGGTGTTAAAGTTATCATTGCCAGCCCATTCACAAAGAAAATAGCTTTAAAAGATCTGAAAAAATCCAATGCTCACCGGGATAATAATTCCCTTTTACAAGGAAGTCAAATACCTAGGTGTCACTTTTAACCAAGGTATGACTTGGGGACCGCATCTTAGCAAGGTCACTCAGAAAGCAAGAATTGTACTGGACAGATGCAGGCGACTTTGTGGGAGACATTGGGGGCTGAGCCCCGAATTGAATCTCTGGCTGTACAAAATGGCGGTAAGGCCCATGCTAACCTATGGCTCTATAGCCTGGGGCATAAATGCCACGCAAGCAGGTGCAGTCAGGCAACTAGAAGGCGTACAAAGACTGGCATGTCTGTGCGTATCGGGGACGATGAGCACTGGAAGTCCTGCTAAATCTACCTCCATTACTTATCCTCATACAGGCGAATAGTACAATACCGGCTCAAGCAAGGCAACAAGCCCATCATTGAATGGGAACAGCCCACAAGCTGGAAACTAGAGGACAGCGAGGAGATCAAATATCTCTTCGAAATGCCATCAGACGAAACAACCTCCTCCTGTGGGTTTGATAGACCCTTCTCAGCAGCAATTGTAGGCAGAGAAGAATGGGAGGGAGGCCTCCTATAAAAGCAGACTAAGCATGGTATACCGACGGCTCTACGACCAGTAAAGGGGTAGGAGCCGGGCAAGGACCAAAGTCAAATATCTCCATAAACATGGGTAGTCAAGACACAGTGTTTCAAGCAGAGGTCGCGGCAATTCAACACTGCGCCATGGAGATCGATAAATTGAACATTAGAAAACGGAGGGTAGTCATATACTATGACAGTCAGGCCGCCTTAAAAGCAGTTAGTGCATACAAGGTCAGATCTAGACTAGTTAAAGACTGCATAAGTGCCCTTGAAGATGTCGGTCGTAACAATAAGCTCACCATTGCGTGGGTTCCGGGACATGAAGGCCATCAAGGCAACGAAGAAGCCGACAAACTTGCAAAACGGGGCGCAAGTAAGGTTACGTTGGGACCTGAATCCTACTGCGGGATAGCAGGAAGTCTTCAAAACATCAGTTAAAAGCTGGATAGATAAACAATCTCTAAACTGGTGGGTTACAAACACCGGGGCAACTACAGGCCAAACAGTTCATAAAACACGGCTCCCCAAAATTCACGAAGAATATTAGTGGGTCAGCTGACGGGGTACTGTAGAATGAACAGACGCATGGAAAAGATCGGCGTGGCAGATAATAACCGTTGTATGTCCTGTCAAGAGGAGGAGGAAACTGCAAAATACGTCTGGTACGATTATGAGGGTCTCTGCAGGCTCAGGTATTCAAGGCTAGGAGATACCAAACCCGGACCTGCAAGGTACATGGAGGAGCCGGTACTCCATTTGTGGAGTCTGATTAGGAAGACCAGACTGGATGAGGTCCTCTAAGCATGGTTCGGAGTGCTTCAATTATATTCTATTCTAATCATTGCCAGAATGCTGTTATAGTTAGGATAAGACCTGATTATAGCATAAACACTGATAATAAAAAAAATCGCCAATTTCTGAACTCTACCATCCATCTGGTGAAATATTGCATGCATTTACATTTTATTATTCAGCTTCAAAGTTGAGAACAGTGCGCAATAGTATATTATATGTCTAAGGACTAAAGTGACGCATTTGATCTCGCAAATAGTTTATTGAGCCTTTATTCGAAACTTTTCGTTCGTTGTCAAAACAGTACTACGCTGCCGGTTGGTGAAAATATATTTGGAAAACTACCTCAAAAAGCAGCGGCATTCCTAAATCATTATTATTCATTATACACCTACTGTCTCTTTATTAGCTGAATTTGGTGCACCTGTGGGGGTTTTAATATGGCATGAAGGAATATGAGGTTGCAAATCAGCAGCCGTCGCGTCGCTGAGGGGTACGTTGAAAATGGCATAAATAAATGCAAAAACTATTGCCAACAAAATTTTTGGACATAGTAACGTGACACGCTTTTCAGCAAGTCTCTAGAGCTATCACATATAGCTCTACATCAAGCAGCATCATACAGCGATGAAACAAATCGACTATTTAATATTGTAAATTGTACAAGCGTAAACAGCCATCTGAATATAAATAAGTGAATAAAACTGATTAAATTTTGACCTTTTTTTAATTATGTGTTGCGAGCATGGCACTTTAGTCCTTTGAAATTAAATGAACGTTTTTAGTGCCTACATCTTTAGTCCCGGGAGTAAAATGTTTTCGACAATTAATCGACAGACAATAATAAATAAAAGTTTGACACATATTTACAGGGATTTGTTACACACATCATCCTTTATAATTTTTTTTTTAGCTCAACGACTGGGAGTCCCATCAAAAGGTATGCCAAGCTGATGTTCAACCTGACGAAACCTGAATCACAGGTTATATAGGAACTTTTCCGCACATAGTACTATCTGTGATATAAAGGAAGCAAAAGATATAGCTGTCATCATATGTTGCTTTCGATCCAGTTACAGAAAAACTTTCAAGTTAATTGTTTGATGCGATTACTCTGAGAATTTTAGTTGTTTTAGTAATAAGACATTTTGATATTAGCGTCTTATTTGAGATATTCGTCATTTATCGTTTTCATTGTTTATCATTCATTCAAGTTCAAAGTTATGCCGGTATATTTAATTATTTATTTTAATGACTGTAACGAGTTGATCTCGTTCTATATTATATAATAGCAGAACACTGATAGTTATTTGTTCGCTTGAGTTGCGTTGCTGGTCATCTATAGTAATATTGCGCTAAATTATGCCATCGTACATAATGAAGTGTTAAATTCAGATTTTCTTTAGTTTTTCCAACGTGCAGTGTTTCCCAAATTTCAGTTTTACCTTGTATATTGCGTTCTCACTTATTAGACAGTAGGGGAAAGGTGCCTAATGCGAGATATCCTTCCAAAATGTGTTATATATGTTTTTCAAATTTCTTTTGCAATAAATACACCATAAATATTATATCCATTAAAAATTAAATATTTTATTGCAGCATTTTTAATTAATTGTTACTAAAAAATGGAATGACAGTTTTATTGTTTTGAGATGCTAAATGTTCCTTTTATGAGGCAGCTATAACACAAATGAAATAACAATTTAAATAAGAAAAAATGTATTGAACATTAATTTAAAATTTTGTGCTGCACAAAATACAAATAAACTCTTTCCCAGAAGCAATATTTCTACATTTCTAATGGCTCCATGTGAAGCAAATGCTGCATCGTGCCCATTTTTCCCAGTTTGCATCTTCTGAATATTTTCCACTGTAGTACGCGCACTCGACATCATTTTCTTGCTCTCGATAGTCATCATGAAGTACAACTTCTTCTTCTTCTTCGTCTTCGCTCGATGACCACACACCATTCTTTTTAGTTATTTTTTTCCTTTGCTTTTTCTATTCCTGCTCTTCCTTCTCTATTTTCTTTTCTTGGGCTTCAACTATTTTCAGTAGATTTTTTTTGCAATAATTTTTGAAACAGGAATAATTTTAAATGGTGATTTTATCCTGCAGTTTTCTTCTAGTTGGATAATCTGATGAACATCCTGCAGTGAGATTGAAATACAATTTATTAATCGAGTTATGGCCATTTGTTCAGTGACGATTGCTGTTTGAGGTTTGCTAAGTTGCATTCTTTTGGGATTCTGGCGTTGACCAGAAGGTTCGCGTTGTGAAACTGATGTATTTTCAGTGACGTCGCGTCGCGCAGCAGTTACAGAATTTTCCATAACAGCAGCGGTATTATAGTATGCACACACTGTTGCTAAGAAGGATGCATCAATGCCCTTCCAGCAGCAACAAAACGGAATCATCTATGGATGATTTTGTAAATTGTAGAAATTGCCTTAACCATTTCTTAAACAAATCCGATTGAATCCACTTGGAGGGATAGCAAGCACTTATTGAGCCGGCTGGAGCACCATGCCTACTGAGCTTATTCGTTCGTGGGAAAACTAGCATTCATACATGTGACAACCGTCATCAGCTTTCCTCTTTCTAGTGATGTTACCACATACCCTTGTTTCTTTCCTTTTACCCTAATAATTTTGGAATATTTATGTTGTACAACCGTTATTCCGGGCTCATCTACGTTGTATATGGAGCGAATAGCGAATTTTTTTCATTCGAAACAACAGATACAGCGTGATCTAACAGAAAGAGAAGAATGTCTCCTCAAAAATTAGTTTAACCATTTTCTGCCTACGATCTTTTTCTACACTAAATGGATGTTTTTGTTGATTTCTGATAGCCAGTTGAATGGCCAACGATCTAATGTTTCGAGCGATAAAATTTCTGTCCCATTTTCAAGCAATATTTATCTAGCTCCGATTCCAGAAACTGCTACAGCTGGTCATCTGCCTATATATCAACTTCAACCAATTGTTGTGAGTCACATTTGTCTTTCACATAACGTTGAAGCGTGCCTTTTGGTACTCAGAACTGTTTTGCCGCTTTTAGGTGCCCTATTTCCTTTTTGCGCACAGCGTTAACAGCTTCAATCATTGCCTTAGGGTTTCAAGCCTTTCTTTTAAACGGAGCCATCTGTAACATAATAAAAATTGCTCAGTGCCTAATATTAGACACTTATAGATATACTAAAGGAAAACGCTTTGTATTCCATGCAAATCAACTGAAAAGTAAGTAAAAGAGCCCTCTATTAAAGAAATGATAGTAAATGTTTGAAGAAATTTTCTCAAGAAATGAAAGTTGATAAAATTGACTTGACAAAATTATGAATTTGAAAGTGATTCAAATAAATGTGTGAAGCAGGAGGGTGATTTATGTATTAAGTATATAAAAAGAGAAAATAAGTTAGAGTTCTTTCACTTACTTGTCAGGGACGGAAACAATCAAATATATCGAGGAAGAGAACGAAACAACACTCATTGACAATGGCCACGTTTAAGTTTTACACTTTTTAAAATTGTTACATAATTTTAACAGAGGAACGAATACTGGACCAAGTTATTATTTAAACGCCAAATTGCCAAGTAGACTGATGACAGGAGGAAAATAGGCACCATGAATTGGCGATAATTAAAAAAATATAGCATTAAAGTGAAAAAATAATTAAATGAATAATCTAAATTATAGAAAGAGTACTTAGTTATTAGCTAAACAAATAGTAAAAAAGAGAGTTAGTTAACTGATGTTTTAATGGTAAATGAGAAATAGTATTAGAATATTAATATCTCCAATGCCGCAGAGATGGGCTAAGCTAATTCGGCCCAGAGTCATATAAATTCTAAGACAGATGAAAGAAAATTATAACTATAAAAATTTTGTTTGGCTAACATCAGGCTAGATGGAAGCAATTAAATGACACAATAGGTTTGAAAAATGTGAATTAATTTCTCTTTAAGGAAAACGAGAATTCAGATAGCAAAATTTAATGAAAATTGTTCTATTAATTATTGTCAAAATTGTATTTTAAATAGAATTTCATTTGAACGAAAACTGCAAAATCTATCTCCAACTACAAAAAAGTATCTACTATTAAAAAAGGAAGGAAATTTTGAAGTTAGAAAGAGTACTGAGGCGTCCTGGGGTCACACAAGAGAAAATATTTTAAAACAGCCCTGAGATAAAAAGTCAGAATTCTGAGATAAAGTCAGATGTCTGACACGAAAAGTCAGAATTCTGAGATAAAAAGTCAAAATTTTGAGATAAAAAGTCAGAATTCTGACATAAAAAGTCATAATTCTGACATAAAAAGTCAAAAATCTGAGATAAAAAGTCAGAATTCTGATAAAAAGTCTGAATTCTGAGGTAAAAAGATAAATAGTAATGTAAGTGCTTTATATTTACCTATAACTAAAGGTTGCTCTATACCCAACAACACTTAGAGCCTTGTGTTATGCGCTCCAATACGACTACGATTGCTAACACTAGCATTCTGGATAGATATTACATTTCTTACTTTCTCCTTTAAACTCAAAATTATGACTTTTTATC
This sequence comes from Pissodes strobi, assembly GCA_016904865.1. NCBI lineage: Eukaryota > Metazoa > Arthropoda > Insecta > Coleoptera > Curculionidae > Pissodes > Pissodes strobi. Next base: position 823,561 of record MU181969.1, read on the forward strand.
GCAGAATTCTGACTTTTTATCTCAGAATTCTGATTTTTTTTATCTCAGAATTCTGACCTTTTATTTCAGAATTTTGGCTTTTTATCTCAGAATGCTGACTTTTTATCTCAGAATTCTGCCTTTTTATATCAGAATTCTAACTTTTATCTCAGAATTCTGACTTTTTATCTCAGAATTCTGTGTTTTTATCTCAGAATTATGAGTTTTTATCTCAGAATTCAATCTTTTTACCTCAGAGCTGTTTTAAAATATTTTTCTTGTGTGACCCCAGGACGCCGTCGTAATTGAGGGCTGAAGTTGTGGTTGTAATTACGTAAATGTACTCACAATAATTGCGTGACACCGCTTTTTGAAAGAGCACAATTCTCTCTTTAGTATTATTAAAAATGGTTTGTATAGAGTTTCTAATCTGAATTGAAACAGTTGTCAAATCGGTATCTTTTGTCCGCAATGGTGCAACCGGCGGCATGTTTTATGCTGATTCAATTCAACTTATTTTTACTTTTATACGAAATCATAACATTGTTGAAGTAGAGGCGAGTCGCTTTAAATATTTTTTCATTAATTTCGGTATTGAAGAAAGGAATGGGTCTTGTGAATAATTATTCAATTTTTTCCTTCCTTTCTCATAATAAAATATTTATACGATTCGTCATTACGTCAACAATGTTGTGATTTCTTATAAAAATAAAAATATAAGGTACAAACCATTTTAAATAATAGTAAAGATAGAATTGATGCTCTTTCCAAAAGTAGTATTTTTGATTAATATTACTTTTTTGTAGCTGCTCAAATTGGTTTTCGGAAGCTTCTGTGCAAATGAAGTTCTATTTAAAATACAACTTAATTGATCAAGTCTTCATTAAATTTTGTTATCTGAGTGAACTCTTGTTTTCTTAAAAGAGAAATTAATAAGCATTATTGAAACCTACTCTGTCTTCTATCTTGATGTCAGCCAAACAAATTTTCTATTGTAATGATTTTTCTTCTTCTCTCTTAGAATTATATGACTCTGACTCGAGTTATATTTGCCCATCTCCTCGACGCGACGTTATTCATTTAATTATTTTTTTTTACTTTAGACCCTTAAACTAAACTTAATACCAACAATTTTTTTAAAGACATTAATTTGTTTCTTAATTTGCCACCAGCTCAATGTACGTCTTTTGCTCGTATCATCAGTCTACTTGTCAATAGTTCTTTGTTAAAATTATGTGAACCTTTTAAAAAATGCAATTAGTGAAATTTAAATGTGGTCATTGTCAACTAGTGTAGTTTTATTCTCTTCCTCGATATTTTGACAAGTAAGTGAAAGAACTCTGCGCTATTTTCTTTTTTTATATACTTATTACATAAATCACTCTCCTGCTTCATACATATTTTGTTTTAACCACTTTTATCAACTTTCCTCTCTTGAAAAATTTTGCAATCACTTCAATGAGGGGTTCTTTTACTTGCTTTTCAGATAACACTGATGATGGCTTAGGCCTAAAGCGCTTTATTACGATGTTTTGAAGTTGAATTAAAAGTTTGCATGGAATACAAAACGGTTTCCTTAGTTGTGCTTCATCCATGCACACAGCCTTTACTTTACATATCATATTAGACAAATATATAATGTTTTAACCAAATGCTAAAAATATTTATTATAGCCTCTGGTAAATTTCCAAATATATCTAAGTCCATAGTTTAATATCAAACCTGCCACATAAAACTATTAAATAAATAATATTACCTTAAAATCGATTTACATGCGCCAAACACCAATCCAAACACACAAAACTTTAGTCGTCAAGGTATTATGCACTGTCTCATAATAAGCACCTCTCCCCTAGTATAGACATATTATACGAGAAATTGGAGTCTTGATTAATTGTATTGAATCTGTGATGAAATTAGGAAGAAGGCTAACTTGTAGCGAATTATTATGAAATAGAAATGAAGATTTTTATATTTAATCCGAAATATTAACAAATTATTCTGTTTTATTAAATGTTGTATTATCAGAATAATCACATTGAAGTAAATACAGAAATGTTTCGGCCAAAAATGTGCACCGTATTTTTAGTGGCTCGTGAAAGTCAATTCGCTTTGATTTTATGCACTACTTTTCGCCATGTACTTGTCTTGAATTATATATAATAAGATACAGCTCAAATTTGGGAAAATCTGTCTAATGCAGGCGAGAACATATAGGTAAATGAAAATTGTCTTTGTTTAAACGTTACAGTAGTAACAACAGTTATCGTAGCCTAAACTACAAATGATAATTCGACTAAGAATGTTTCGTATTGGTAACGTAATTTTTCTCTCTAAATTCTTGGGTTTGATAATTGAGAAATACATAACCTCATTATCAACTGTTACTAAATACTTCCACGTTTTTCGCAAATGCTGTACTATTCTTATGGAATCCATCCATATCTATCTAAATAACGTGCAATAATAAACATATCACAAGTGAGTTCTTATAACTAAAGTCATAAGTGACAATAATTCATAATAATATACTTACTTGTAGAAAATGTTTTGAATATAAAATATTTCTATCTTTACATTTATAGTAGTAGTAGTAGTAGTAGTAGTAATAGTAGAAAAGGGAGGCGAACGCATAGCAACTAAGACCTTTTCGCCAACGACAGTTTTCTCACCTTCACTAATCCAACTTAGTGGAACAATCCTAGTAATGAAAAGGTGCATTACGTCCCAGTCGCAGTAAATTTTCCCCATTCCTGAAGGGATATTACTGTGCTCGAGATTTGTCTCTCTTACACTTCTGAAAAGTGACATGAGGTTTCCTTCCTTACTTTACAATTTGGATTAGTTAGTGGACTCTCCTTTATTCCTGCGGAGGTCTGTTGGTTTTACATTTACTATAGCCTGTAGTAATCCCAGCCACCTACTCTGTCGTCTATTTGCTACGATACATTTTGTTAGATGTTTGATGTCTGCGAAAAGGGTACCTGGAGCTCAGATATAACCCCAAACTAGCTCATCAATCCCAATTGTGTATCAACTTCACTATACCTCCAGGCGAGACAAAATTTTACTACTTTAGTTCTTATGACGAGTGGAGGTCAGGGGGGACTCTTGTTTGACAGAAATTACCATCCTGTAACGAAATCTTCAAACTTCCTCTTCGATTAAAAGGCTCGAGTGTAATTCGCCGCTACAATATCTCAAACAGAGTTGCCTTGCGGTTTGTCTTCTAATTCTATTATTAATTGGCATTTAACGTAATTACTGCTTCAATACTACAAATACTATAATTTCAATGATTTGTTAAGTATCATTTGCCGCTCAAAATCGATAAGCATTTTCTCTGGGTGATAATTAAGTAGGTAGTTAAGATTTGATTTAAAGACATGTCTGATTAACGAGTAAATGGATATTAATAAATATTCATTTCTGTATTAGAGGCCATTATTTTTCATTTCAAAGGATTAGTCTTTTAAAATAAAAAGTTTTCTTTAATAAGAATTTGTTATGTACAGATATAATCCGGCCTGCCCCTGGTTTGTGTCGAAGACGTCATCAAGCTGGAAAATGCTCATTGGCCACCCCTTTGACAACGCGGTTTGGCAAAAATATGCAATGTTTAAATGCGTGTTTAACTTGCGTATTGCAAAATTATTAATTACTGTACTTATACCTACGTCACTACTTGCCCTAGGGACATAATCTGATGATGACTTCCCTGACACAGACTAAGAGCGCCAGAACAGTAGAACTTAGGTTTGGTAGAACTTTGTTTTTCTTGTCGTTTTAGACAATATGTTATGGGTGTGTTTGAGCGACGTTTAGATTTACGGAACGAGCAGTTCGTTCATTGTTTAGTATTTTGTTACTTTTCTACGAGTATAATTTAGGAGCAAATGCCATAAAGTGCCAAAGAAGACTTAGATAATTATTTTGTAAAAATAAAACTTTTTCTATGAAATTCTTCTTTTTATAATCGGAAATCCCAAACCTGAGAGAAGATACCTATGTCACCTACAAGAGGCACAAGGTATCATTATGTCAGTTATGACATAATGCAAGGTGTTACTAATTGCTTATGCAGACAAGCTTTAATAGTTTAAGAGCCTGTGGCCGGCAGAGTATAAGTATTTTACCAAAGTCATAATTTGGTTCAGAGAGAGTCTCTTACCTACTATCCATGAAGTCGGGACTAACTAAGCTCGACGGCGGTAGGTATGGAGTCATTAAGGTGTGACAGGTGTAAAAATCAGACCAACTTCGAAAGTATATCTGCAAAGCTGCCATTTGGATACTTTAATATATACTATTATCCTTCGCATCTCCGCCGTCCCTCATTACACTTTGTAGTATACAACTTTTTCCCAATTGGTACAATTTTTAAAGAAGTTATCTAAAAACATGGTGATTCAGCCGACCCTGGCTAGCCGCTCGAGCTCATCGCCTTGATGCGTCATTACAATTTTGTACCGATCGGTGATAAGCAAGAATCCGTAAATCGGTTCTTTCTTTTGGTTTTAAGAAGAAAAATGCCTAGAAATCGTATTTCAAGTACAGTGTATGTGTAGTGATACGTCTTGCTCGCAAAGGAGGCGAAAAAATGGGGCAATATTCATCGGAAGAAGTGAATCAGGGGGTGAGTCCACATAAGATTATATGGCAAAATTTCAAATATACATAAATACCTGGTTATCTTAAATATATAAAAACAGAAACTATCTCTCGTATAAAAGCATAATGTGTATAATACTAAACTGTAGTATTATGAATAAATATGACACCCTTATTTTTTTACTTAATAAAATTAAAATGGAAAAGTGCGAAAGGGTTACAGTCAAAAATTACTAACAAACTGTTATCTATATACGAGGGCATGACAAAACATTGTACATTTGTCGTCTGTCCACAATTACACAGAATCAAACAATATATTCGGAATTGAAATATATTATATCGAAATGAATATAAGTAATAAGCAACAGTTAACGATACGAGCTATTCGAACCGTTCTCTAGTAATCTCGTCAAATCGTATATTCTACCAAAGAAATACTATTCAATCACAAAAAGTGTTTACATAACACAATCAAAAGGCTGAAGGAAATATATACCGGTCTGCCCGCACATTTATTAATGTTTTACATAGAATAAAACGTTTATACCATATAAAGGAATATAAAAAATAGAAACAAATGGTTATAATGCCTTCGTATTATCACGTTTTCGATATTTGATCCCCGTATGGGGCACATGTGGGACTATAAACTACAATTCGGTTTGATGCAAATATTGCAAAACAAAAAACTAAAAGTTATATTTAATTATGATCCACTGACTCATCATACTGCAGATCTATATGAAAATTTAGGAGTATGGCAATTAGATAAGGTATTAAAATTTGAACAGAATAAACTTATCTACAGGATAATAAATAAAACTCAAAGAACATATTCATGAACCTATTTTTCTGTTCAAAAACAGAAATTGCAGCATTTGCAGATGCTGTAAATAGGCTAATAGATCGTTGCATTTGCAGATGCAATCGATATCATAAGTAGCAAAACCAAGGAAATTCTTTTGCATTTGCAGATGCATTAGTAGATCCTCTCACGCTAGCTGAGGAAATAACTTATCTGAATCACGACTTGCCAACATCAGAAGCACCAGATGGTCCTGAACAAAGTAAGATTTGTTAATAGGAAAAAAAACAAAACAAAAAAAAACAAACAGTATAATAGAGAAGTATCCACCAGCTGCCAACTGCAATGTCCTCAGACCATCAAAATTAAATCTCGAAGAGAGTACTAAATCCTGCCAAGACAATTACTGTATCAATTACAGAAACAACTATACGTGGGATTAGTGCCTTAGCCCTCTCCTCTCCTTTCAAAATTGGCAGAAATTAAAGGTAAACAGTTCAAATTATAAAATCCCTTTCAATAGGACACCACTCCGGTTAGCAAAGTAGAAGACTAGATAGGACGGCAAAAAATTTAATTTCAAAATACGCATTCTTGGGGAAAACTGATTAAAGATGCATATTTCCTTATTCCTATGCACAGTAGTCAAAAAAGATGTTAAGATTCGTTTTTTGCAACGTACTATACCAGTTTAATTGTGTTTCATTTGGTTTATGTACAGCTCCATATCTTATTTTCACAAAACTGAAACCAGTTGTAAGGTATGTAAAAAAAATTAAAGGGTATAAAAACAAAACTGTACTCTACTTAGTCGATTGGCTAGTTATTGGTAATTCAAAAGAGAATTGCTTGAAAGTATAAATAAAATTACACAAACATTACAAGATTTAGGTTTTATATAAATTCCGAAAAAAGCGTAGTTATTCCCGCGAAACAATGTTCATTTTTGGGACTTATACAAGAGAAAAGGGTCTTACTGGCAGAACAGTCTATTATCTTTTAACCTGAAAAATACTTACTCACATCTTCTTGCAGAGAGAAACAACCATTGTGGAAGAAAATTTCCCTGGCTGTAGGGAAATTAGGAAGTCTCCTGAAAAATTAAACGGATTATTTTTTATTGCAAACTATAGAACAGTGGAAAAGAAATCGATACGTATTTTTTTATTTCCACTAAAGATGAATATTACAAGAGCTATACCAGTTTTTAGATTTGTATATATAGATACTATGCATGGTGTGACGTAACAATTCATGTGTATTATGACGTCATAAGCACATCTCAAGGCGTTGTATCTGCCTCATTTTTCGGCTTACGGAAAAAAGAAAAAAACACGTGTTCACTTATTTTTCATGGGCTATCGAAATCAGCAATAATAATAAAGAAAATAATAAAAAAAAAGAAAATAAAAAAATACAAAATAAAAAATTGATGAAACTTCCTCATTGTCAGGAGAGCGTTTCTATAACAAAGCGTACCGAATGAAGCGATAAAAATGATAATTTCTTCATTGACAGATAGCGCCGTCAAACACTACGGAAATACTTACAATAAATAGGGGAATTTCTGTTTTGCTAAGCGCCAACAAATATATAATAAAAACGTGAACTTATTCTTGAGCTCCTAAACATTCAATTGTCTTCGGAGTCATCCTACTCTACCATGAACTCACACAAATCTGCACTTTCTCCAATATTGAATATTAAACAAAAGACGAAGCGGTTATAAAAAGGTTTCTCAATGGAACAACATAAGACCCCCAAAACGAAAATACTCAATTACTTGGGATTCCTACCCAGTTCTACAGCGCTTAAAGAGCATATACCCTCACGAATCCTTAAATCTACAAATCTAACTTTAAAGCTAGTAACACTCTTAATACTAATAACGGCACACAAATTACGGACAACCCGGAAGTAAAAATAGACAATATTTTTAAATATGAATACATAATTGAAATCAGATTCCCGGATAAAATAAAAGCAAGTGGCTTAAACAGGCTTCAACCTAATTTGATATTACCTTATTTTACTAATCAACCTGAACTATGTATAGCCACACTATTAGAGACTTACATAGAACGCACTAAAGGAAAAAGGGTACTACCAGTCAATAAAAGGTGAATAGTTCGTTGTATTAGCAGATACAATCGATCGTACCCTCCACTGTCTGCAATTGCAGTTGCAGCTAGTGAACATACCTATTTTTCTGTTCAAAAACAGAAATTACGGCATTCACAGATACTGTAAATATGCTAATAGATCGTTGCATTTGCAGATGCAATCGATACCACAAGTAGCAAGACCAAAGAAAATTTAACACTCACTCACAAAAATCCCTATCACCCAGACAACAGTCAAACCATTAGCAGATTGGTCAAGTTAATACTAAAAGCCAGCAGTATAAACACGGAAATCTTTGGGACACACAGCACGCGACACGGGGCAACTTCAACAGCTCAAAGAATGGGAGTTACATTACAAACCATTCAGAAGACAGCTGGCTCAACAGAAAAATCAAAAGTATTCTCAAAATTCTATAACAAACTTGGCGTGGGTAATCCCACTGGATTTGCATCTTGTTTATTGAACCATAATTTCTAAAGAATCATATAAATATTAAGCTACAATTATAACTTACTTACCAACTTGTTATCATATTACATAAGAATATTGGTATAGTATTAAAAATAAGTTAAAGGTTAATATCAGTTAAGCGTTAAACATGATATATGTACCTTCATATGTGTGTTATTAAATCTAATGGTTATACATTTAAATTTTAGTTTATAAAAAGGGCCTTACAAATCTAGGACTACAGAAATATCGCAATTTTCAGTTAATGTAGATTACATCGCAAATACTTTAAACATCTATAAAGTGTAATGAGGGACGGCGGAGATGCGAAGGATAATTACAAGATCAATCGACTTACCTGTAAGGAAGATCGATCGGAATTATCCGAGCATCTCCACCGTCCCTCATTACAAACCCACCCAGTTTTTACCATCTCCCTTTCACCCCAAATGCAATGTAATCAAAAATCTCACGAACGAAAATTGTAATGACGCATCAAGGCGATGAGCTCGAGCGGCTAGCCAGGGTCGGCTGAATCACCATGTTTTTAGATAACTTCTTTAAAAATTGTACCGATTGGGAAAAAGTTGTATACTACAAAGTGTAATGAGGGACGGCGGAGATGCTCGGATAATTCCGATCGATCTTCCTTACAGGTAAGTCGATTGATCTTGTAATTATTAATGAAAAATAACAATGGCAGACGATTATGACGGTTGTGAGGTCATGGTAGAAACTTCTGAAAATGGCAAAAAAAAAATAAATTTTAAAACAACAAATCTGAAATTTTGATATGTTAGTTATGATAGAATTATAAGCCTATATTTATTTCAGCAGACGTTTTCCCCGGTTATAACATCCCGGCAGACAGCGAAACCTCACCTGCAGCTCGAGCATACGTATGTATAATACTCACACCTAACTTTATTAATCGGCATACAATTGAATATGCTACTATGCATATAGAGCTGCTATAATTAGGAACAAACATATTTTTTCTTCAAACGTCAGTAAATCCGTCATTACTCGACTGTGTAGGCGGCCGTGAAGTTTAATTTTTCCTCCGCCGGAGCTTTACTTTTCACTTTTCCGCCGGCGGAGGTAAAAGTGTTACCATAGCAACATAGATATAAACAAACAACAAAGCAAGCGTCAACAACTCAAGAATTATTAAACTAAAATTTGTATTTGTCACTCAATTTGTGCACTACATTTCTAAAAATCACTAATTTAGGAACAAATTGGTTATTATTTAATCGAACTTACTCAATAACTGCTTATCAATACGGAATTAAAACGCAATCGGAGACGCAATTTTAAAAAAATAATTATTGTTGACAGTGTCCACTGACAGCTTTATGTTACATTACTATAACAACGACCTGTGCCTATTCACCGACACCGGTCTAAGCCGCCTTGCAAACCAACTTATCTTTGATAATAATTTATTATTAATTTGTCGACATTTGAAGAAAAAACAGCATATTTTATTTGGAGGAAAAGTTACTTTTCATGGCTTGCTCTCTATTACCAGCCTCACTCCGTTCGGCTGTTAAACACGAGCGCGCCATGAAAAGTATCACTTTTCCTCCATATAAAATAATATACTATTCTGACGTAAGTTGGATAATGGTAAGAATGGGCACATTTATGAACAATAATAAATACTGTAGCATTTAATTTTTCATGAAGGTATTATAAGTAAATGCTACCTG